>JAECUM010041987.1:0-17754 GCA_016617855.1 Megalonaias nervosa
CAGCGACATTACGTGAAACTTTTGCTGCTTCGGCGAGTTTACTAATCGCTGCCTTACCTCTCCAGAATCCTCTCGGGGAATAATAAACAGATTACATTATGATAGTTATATAATTAATTGCCAGCCCCTAACACTAGTTTACCTTTCATAGCAGTTTTTACTAGAAAACTAGCTAATTTTTCTCTGAGAGATTTATTAGGTATAGAATTTAACGCGTGAATCAATTTCACATCCGCGAGATGTCGGTGTTGCAAATCCTTACTTTTATACGCGACATCGTGAACATGACACGCTTGATCGATCTTATTTACTGGATACTCTCCGGGTTTTGGTTGATCTTGATCATCGAGTCTGATATCGAGACGAGTTCCTGGGCCACAATAATTATATCCGGGTAAATGTTTCTCACCGGGATATTTAGCCCATGGAGTTCCTGGTAATTTTCCTAACGAAGTAGCGATATCACCCCCACCTGTCTTTGTTGCAATAAATTTATATTTCTTGGTACCACATTTCACACACTTGCCTGTAAGTGCACGTCTTTTATTTTTTGTTGTTATTGTCGTTAATTCAGTAGTATCGGTAGGTGTTCTGCATCGAACACAATATAGACTCATATTATTTATTATATGGATATAATTGACTTTTCTGCGACACGAAAACAAGAGCCAGTAAAACATCATCCAGCGCTTCCGAATTCTATCAGAATGATTATAATAGGCCCATCTGGAAGTGGAAAGACGCAATTATTACTTAATCTAATAATGAGATGGCTGAAGTGGGATAAATTATATTTAGTAGCGCCATCTGTAGATGATCAGCGATGTTACGAAGTACTTAAAGATTTTAATGAAAACGCAAAATCGTTACATAAAGACAACGTCTCTGATAATGTCATAGACTTTATTACTGATATTGATGAAGCACCATCCGTAGATGATCTGGATGTATTCATTAATAATTTAGTAGTGTATGATGATGTTATGCTGGACAAACAATCAAATCCAGCTAGAATATTTTCACGAGGTAGACATAAAAATACAGACGTGATTTATATTACACAGAGATATACACAAATTCCAAAAGTAATCAGAGACAACTGCAATATTTTGGTTGTGTTTAATGGCGTAGATAATCATACGCTGCAAAATATTTATTATACTTGGTGTTCAGGCGACATGGACATGAACAAATTTTAAAATTTCTTTTCAAAAGCACAAGCTGCTCCCTTTGGTTTTGTAACGATAAATTTACATGATCCTAGGTCAAGATATCGCAACGGACTTGATATAATTTTTGGATAAAAATCATAGCAGCAGTAGAGCTAATTTAGCTGAGTGTGGTTCTCCGATACTCATTATTGATAATATTTATAATGGCTGTTTAATTTATAGCAGCAGAGAGGGTGAATGACCAACGCGTAGTGACAGATTGTGAAAAAATCTGGTCAATTAAAGAAGTTTTCATTATTAAGACAAAAACTTCTTTTTTTCAGGGAACCCTTAATTTTCAAAAATAAGGTCTCAGGCAAGTGGTCTGTTCACCCTCTCTGCTGCTAGACAGATCCATTTGCAGATCTGTTAAGTACAAGGCAGAATTTGACAGCAATAAATTGCACGAGACAAAAAGGCCATAATTAACACTATTTATCTTGCAATGATGATTATCTAATTAACTTTATTTATCATGCAATGATGATTACATAATTAACTCTATTTACCATGCAATGGGGATAACATCTAAATAATTAACTAATGGTGAGTACATAATTAACTTTACTTACCATGCAATGGTAATTACATAATTAACTCTATTTACCAAGCAACAGTGATTACATAATTAACTCTATTTACCATGCAACGGTGATTACATAATTAACTTTATTTACCATGCAATAATGATGAAGTAATTAAAACTATTTGCTATCCAACGATGATAACATAATTAACTCTGTTTAACATGCAATAATGATTATATCTCATACACCATGCTTTATAAGAAGCTTTTCTTTTACATTTCAATAGCTTCACCACAAAAATGGAGTTTAAAGAATGAAGTTAATCTTTCCATTTTCTTGAAGCTAGATTAAATTTGACTACTCGATAGCTCATGAGTTTGTACCAGACAATAATTCAGAAGTTACATGACAATTTTTTTTTTCTCAGTTGTATTTAATATTGCACCCCACATTATCTTTAGATACATTGCCTACAGTAAATGACATTTCTGTAAGGTAGTAAAAACAACTAATTTATAATCGTTTTATTTAAAAGATCTAGTATTGCTGGTTTGTCAACAAAATAAAAAACGGGAAATATTTATAGTGTGGACGTATAGATGATAATTGCATTTAAACAACCAGAAAAATAACAAAAAATCATAAATTCAGAGACTCAAACAAGTTCGTCAAGACAAACTTGAAATCACCAGTATACAACCACCAAAATGCCTGGCATATTGTTTATAAATTCTAAATTCTTGGCGCTAATTCCGTAATGGCGGGAACGACTTGTAATTCCTATCCAACAAGTACCCTACTTGGACGCGAAAGGGTAAAACATTAGTTGATCTGGAATATACTCAGTTCGACCTTTATTAAATACATTTACGAACTAATCTGAGCTAAATCTAGCGATGAATGATTTATATTCTTGCAGTATTCTTGTGTCATTTTTGAAATTTTTATATTATTATTAGATATTAGATATTTAGAACATGTAGAGTTATCCCGAGTCCAGTTCTTCATCCAAGTTTAGTTGGTAGTACTTTTACTTTTTGTTCACTTCCTTTCTTCTTATAGCTCTCATTTTTGGTCGTTTCGTCTTGTTTTCTTCCTGAGTTGTTTTCTCTGCGCCTTGTTGCTGTGTTTGATCCTTATATTGCTGTTCTTGTTGTTATTGTTTTTGCTTCTGCATTTCCTGTTATTATTTTGGTGATCTTCTTGTTTTGTTGCTTTGGTAGTTTACCTTAATTCCGTTGTTTTCTCTTGGGTATTCTGCGTTCTCTGTTGTTTCTGTTTATCCAGTTGTTTGTGTTGTTTTGGTTTAGTTCTTGCTGCTTTTGTCCTTCTTTGGTGTTCTGCACTATTTATTGTTTCTCTTTTTCATGACTTTCTGCTTTTTGTTTGGAAAGATTGTCATTTCTGAGACAGAGACTTGCTGTTTCTTCTCTTCTAGGGTCTCTTCTTGGGTCTTTGGGCATTTGCGTGGAGTGTGTCCAGTGTTTCCACATCTGTTGCACTATCTGTGGCGGATACATCCTTTGTACCAGGCTTTTGTTAAGAATCCGTGTAGAAAGAAAGCTGGCTTCATTTTCAGTAATTCTGTTTTCTCAGTTTCCAGTATTCTTATCCCACTTAGAATTGGTCTTAGTGGGTGGGATCCCGTTCTTGCTTTGGTCACTTTTATTTTAAATTTTCCTTCAAATCTCTCCACTGTTGTCTGCAGAGGTATTTCTAATAGTATATCTGATAAGTGCAGTTCTCCGGTTTGCTTTTTTATTTTCCTCAATATTGTTGACGATTCCTTGATGATTACTTTGTCTCCTCCAACGATTAATTCTCATAATGGCAAAATTGGCTTGTTCCCTTTGGATCTTAATATGTATCGTTTGAATCCCTTCCTGTTCAGTGATTCAGTAAGGCAAACAAAATCTTCATTCATTATTTGTAGCAATGTCAATACTGTAGCTATTCCCGGTCTTCTTTCCAATGGTATTCCTATCATGTCTATTTCTTATGTGCCTTCCTCGTAAGCACATTCAAGAAAGGATCATTCCTCTGTCTCTATTCTTCTAGTCTTGAAGTATTTTTCTAACTCGGTCGTTTCTTTGTACGCAGCCGCCATTTTTGATTTTCTTCGTGCAGCACGTGAGCACAGTTCACTTTTCTTCTTTAGGTTATTTTGTTTATGTATTATTTGTAGTATTGTGTATTTTTTTTTCCTTCAAATATTCATCTCATATTTGCACAAGTTTCCAAACGCATAGTTTCAGTCTTGTATCAAAAACCTGTGGACTTTCGGGCGGTTTGTTTCGTGCGTGCCAATGCTTATGAAAATCGGAAGACTTTACTTCTCAGGAATGAGTATACACGTGTAATTTCACCATTTAATGCGGCCACGACCGCGCAGCCTAGTTACCGAGGCCGCTATGTGGTGGAGATCATTTATTTGCTTGCATTAACATTTCCCGCACGTACTTACGTATAAATAATCGTTTTGTGAGAGTACGGTAAAATCATTCAACGATGGCCAGATTGCGATAAATGCTAACGTGCCCACGACAAATTGTTTGAACACTATTCAAGAAAACATTTTCACCTATGATTTATAACAATATAATATATATGGTGATTCCGTAGCTAGTTGAAAATTGTCTCCCATATTACAGAGATATTGTAACAATAATTGTCTACCGATTAAAAGTATATAAATCATATACAATTATAAAAGTATACTTGTTCAGTTCAAAAATATATCATTGTTTAGAAAATTATTTAATGGCTAAAAAGAGATGGAATACACTAGAGTGGTTGTGACCTTCTTGTTAATTTGAAATAGTTCTGATAATTTTATGAAGGTTTGCATTGCCATAGCTAAGTATTTGCGTGTTAATTTTATCAGAATACACTGAACTAATTTATGCCTTTAGCGTTGATGATTCAGGGTATTTTACTCCGTTTTCTCATATAATAATTTAATTCCCAAGCCGCACTCTTGGTAGCACCTGTTAATGTTCTCATAGCCTCAACATTTTTTCCAGTGATTCTTTTTTTTAGCATTGTACAGTTGTCCAAGATACAATCAGCATAGTCAAACATGAGAAGTATACAAAATTTATTCATTCTTTCCAAGGACAAGCGATTCAATCTATATTTCTGATTCTTCAAAATATTAACTTTCTCCCAATCCTTTTCAGGCAAATACTTGACATGAACTTGCTGTTAGGTAACGCAAGAGAATATGATACACGTGTTTATGTTGGAATACTTCTTGAATATCTTTACTGGAAATATGCAGTTTAGGATGGTTATTTGAATATTGCTTTCACATTATGACTCCGTTTTGTCTGGGTAAAAGGTCACTAGCCCAAGAGGGGTCCAGTCCTGTCACTTTTTAATGTCCGAACATAGAATTGACCAGCCTCATTTGGATTTTCAGTGATTATATAAAATAAAGAATCATCAGCGAATAGTCTTAATGACTATGGTATATCATCTACGATATCATTTATATATACTAAAGTAGTAATGGTCCAAGATGAGGGATTCGTGCATCTACATATGGAAAATCTGGGAGTCGAGATTTCATGACAACTCTTTTTTTCTTGAAGACAAGTAATAATCTAACCACTACAGTAAACTACCTTTGACCCCGATCGCCTTAAGTTTAATTAGTAATCGGGAATGCCAAACACGAACAAAACACTTTACTAATATAACCCCCCCACCCCCCCACCCCCAAGTTCTAACTTCTTTTCCATGGTCCGGAATGCCAAACACGAACAAACCCTTTACTAATGTCAAAGAAAACAGTTCTAACTTCTTTTTTATGATCCGGGATGCCAAACCCGATCAAACGCTTTACTTAAATCAAAGAAAACATTATTAACTTCCTTTCCAGCAGTTGGACTTATTTATATTGGCTAGCAATTTCAAGGACGGTGAACGCTTATTTGTGTGTGTGTGTGTGTGTGTGTGTGTGTGTGTGTGTGTGTGTAAATAAAGCTGCAAAATAACGATTACAGCCACTTGAAACAAATCAACCGGCGATCGACGACGCTAGATACTAACGCAAATTGCTAATTTAATAGCAAGAAGAAGACTAGGTTACTTCCTAATTAGAATGTCCAAGTTATAAATATTAATCGATTAAATAAAAATGGCCAAGTTTAATGGTGTGTCTAAAATAAAATTTGACATGGATTTCCAAGTAATGCTAGATTTATCTGTGCAAAATTATAAATTTTGTTCTTGCGACACACGAGGTCCAATTATCGTGGACGAACAGAGCTACACGTTCAAGATACGAATCGTTATTTTCTGCCAAGTGAGGCTTTTGCTGAAGTCGAAGAACTGCTTCGAAACAACCCTGACGGCCAATTCGCAGCCGTAGACAATGTCAAAGTTTGTCAACAACGGAGTGATAGGTCTTTTCAACAGCGCGCTTTACCTTGTTGATGGAAAAGAAATAGAAGCTTGCCTGGACAACGTCGACATTGCTACTATAGCTTTAGGATTGGCAAGATACAAAAGCCAACACGCTTGTAGCTCAAGTCCTTCTATGATGTTTTCCACAGAAATTACAAACTATCCTGATCATGCATCATATATTCGTCTCCCTCTCCCCCCCCCCAAGCCCCTACCCCTCCGCCATCGGATGGTGTTACTGAACCTCATAATCCCAAAAAAAAACAAAAAAAAAAAAAACAAAAAAAAAAAAACGATTCGATAACTTCAACTGAAGTTCAAACTTTAGATTCGCAGGGCGCCCAGCACGGCTTAATGATCAAAGTTGATTTTCGTTCGCGATTCCACTTCAGTGACATATCTTTGGTTTTTACAGAGTTATCAGAAAGGCTATTTTTTTTTTTTTTTTTCGGAGCAGAAAACATTGTTAAAACGGCGCGCTGACGACAAGGAAGCAATTGGAGATGTTGTTGCATTGCCGTCGCAGCAGTTAAGTTGACAAACTCTCGTTATAGATGCCTACGTTGACTCCGTCATTGACTGCGGAAGCACGATTGCTGTCGTTTAAATTGATTCGGAGGTACTTTCTACATTGTCGTACTGACAATGACACCCGATTGCATCCAAAGTCGAGTAAGTGCACGATTTAAATGGCAAATTAGTGCACAAGGAATTTCGTCTCTGCAGCATTTCAGGATGTTAGGCGGTTAAACAGCCAAACTTGAAATCCTATGGGGTTCGACCGGCCGGGAATTTCAGAAGTATTATTGCAACTAAATGATTATCAAGAATAATCCGAAGAAGCTGTACTTTATTTTGCAAATAAATATGTCGCACAACCATATTAGTTACTGTTGTTGCTGTTACTTGCTGGCCGTGATAGAAACTTTGAGCGTGGATTGCAAATTTCTCAGAAAGATTTCACAATGTTGTATATGATTTATTACTTTTCGCTTGAATATTTGGATTTATTTAGTTAGTCTGTGGTTTGCACACATTTTAAATCTCCCATAAATCGGGGTGATCCAGGTGATGCTGCGACATTTATTCCAACATATAGATGTATCACCGTGATTCTTTCTGATTAGACCATGCTGATCGAAGGTGCTGATGGACATATGAATGACGTTGACGCATCTGTGGAAAATATGCAATGTCGTGTTAAACACAAGGTTTTTTTGTAACATAAATAATGTCGTACCAAAACGTGACAGTGACAGTGACGTTGATGTCAAGTCATCCCCGAAGACTACAACATGCAATAGCGAACCAGCATGGGTTGAATGTAAAACATACATAATTGGGCTTTATCTTGATCCTATCTGTTATCGCTAATTAAAACGCATATGAAACATATCAACGATGTTCTACGTAAACGGCGAGGAGTAACTATAAAATTGTTTACGGCTGAGGTTGCCGCGATGGAGCTCACCGGTGGTATATTTTCCATTTTTAGCTGCGTTTCCAGCTTTGCTTGATGCATTAACTCTCGCGGTTGTCAAAATAACAGTTCTCGCAGAAAAAGACACTTTGTCCTCGTCTGCCTTTCCAAATGAGTGTCCTATCATGTTAACGTTTGAGGAACGTGGTAGTCATCTACAGGACAGAATAATCATTTATAAATATGCACGTTTTCCAAAATGTACTAATGTTGCTCATTCTACTGCAATACTTCCAGTGGAAACAACTAGCTGGATACTTATGATAGTTTTTGCTAGAATAGTATCAAATGATCTAATACGCGCTAGGATACCTAAAAGAAAAATTATGAATTAATAATTAAATGGAACCGGGGAAATTATATATATATATATATATATATATATATATATATATATATATATATATATATATATATATATATGTGTGTGTGTGTGTGTGTGTGTGTGTGTGTTTGTGTGTGTGTGTGTGTGTGTGTGTGTGTGTGTGTGTTATAAGTGTTACGTAATATGTAATTTAATTGTTTGTTTGTTAGTTTTAAATTTTTTAAATTTTTTTTATTTTATTCCATTGCATGTTATTGTAATAATAACTTTATCCACTGGATTTGACATTTTTTTCCAGAAAATTCAGTTCAGTTCTTTGTAGCCTGATAAACAGACAGTAGCTTGTTTACATTGCATCAATCGGTGACCTAGATTCACTTTCTGGTAAACAACTTTTTAAAACATTTTTTCATATCCATTCTCAGTAAAGAAATCAGTGATTTCAGTCAAGGTCATATCTGGCCTATGTGATAATAGACTTGTAGCCATTTTTGCGTAGCTCGGACTAAGTGATCACGTGACCATCACGAGGGTCTGATCTGCGTCTTAGTTAGGCTTAAAACGTAGTTCATAGTGATTTTTTTTCTCAGTCGTAATTAATACCTTCTGAGCTGAAAGGTATTCTTTTTGTTACCAGTTTGATTTGAATTTTTCTATTTTTCGGAAATTAATAATTTATTTTCCCTGGGAAACACTTGAGTTCATTCGAATTCTTGGACAAAGACATTTATTGGAAATGATTCGGAATTCTAAAGCCGGATTATTATTCTATGTGATTTAGCAAGGAACTGTTGACACTTCAACACAAAACAGGTTATAGAAGATGACATCGCCTTCCATCTTGGAACTTTATCGGGATTCGAACTGTGATTCACTTAGGACTTTTTATTATCAGAACTTATATTCATTCATTCTAGAATTAATTTTGGATTAGATTCATAAACCGTAAGTCCTTTTTCATATTTTTACCTTGTTTTTCTAGGGAAATAAATTGTTTAATTTTACAAAGCTTGTTGGCTTCACTCTTTTCTTTGTTACTTTTGTACTAACCTAGACACGCAGACAACTACAACACATTTTCTTTTTGGTACTGTTCTATTGAGTTCCACTTGTTTGGTACTGTTCTTTGGAGTTCTTCTTGTTTGGTGCTGTTCTTTGGAGTTCCGCTTGTTTGGTACTATTCTGTGGAGTTCCTATTGTTTGGTACTGTTCTATGGAGTTGCTGTTGTTTATTACTGTTCTGTGGAGTTGCTGTTGTTTGTTACTGTTCTGTGGAGTTTCTCTTGTTTGGTACTGTTCTGTGGAGTTCATCTTGTTTGGTACTGTTTTGTGGAGTTCATCTTGTTTCTGCAACTTTCCTGACACATACATTTGCATTACTTCATGTAAAAAACAAAATAAACACATTTGGTGACACTTTATTTTTAATACATGTTTGCTTAATCTGAACCATGCTTGGGACTTTAGCGTCGTGATCATTAATGATTTTTAACTATTGTGCCTATTCTCGTTGTTTTTCTTTATCACGCTTAAATTTTTTTTTTTTAAACGAATTCATTTTTATTTTTATTATTTGGCTAGTCGTGACGCAATTATTTTCTACTAATTCTTTGACATTCTAAATTAACTTCATAAAGTCATGTTGGGTTACACGACCAATTCCTTTTACTTTGCATATTTTATAGAACTCCGTAGATTATATTTCATAACGTTTAAGTGTATTTTTTACAGGGTCATTTTCACGTAACGATCAATACAATTGACATAATAAAGAACAGAAACACAGTAGTTCCTTTTAAACCAATTCGCAGTGAAGCACCTTATACAAGATAAAATTAAAGCAAATAACAATGCAAGGTAAGGGATTATCGTATGGAGGAAAATACTTAATAAATTTTCCTCTTCTTAAAGAGACAAAAGAGGAAGCATCAGGTAAAAAAAAAAAAAATACGTATTTATTTTGACATACTATTCATTTCCTAAATTTAGTCATAACAATATATTGCAATAAATTTGGGGTATGCGCCATTTTTATATACCATTCTCTTTTAAGGATTTATTAGATTTTCGTTGTTACTTGCTTGATTATGGGAAGTCGGTGTTGGGGAAATAATTCTCAACCCAAATAAGTAGCCAATTGCTAGGGGAAACGTCACAGAGTGTAGTGAAGATGAGATTTCATGATGGCACGGTTTAGTTTCGTGGTGAGTTCAGGTCAGAGCCGCATAAGTGTCCATGGAAAGTAGTCCCTGTTAAAATCTAATTGTGTGGATTGATTGTGCGTCTCCATGTGAAGTATTTGTGAAAGGGATTGCTATTTTGTACAGTGGAATAATTGAGAAGGGACTGTTCCGTTATTTGGAGAAGCCGTTTATTGTTGCTGTGATGATAAATATGGAGAAGAGCTACAGGCGAAATGAGGCTTAAAAATCATGATTTGACTAACCTAGGGTACAGTAGGAAAAATAGCTCCATGTATCTGGTGTTTGAGTTGAATATTTTCACGGTGTGAAATACTGGCGCTACGTTACGGAAATATAACAAAGAGAAACCATGCAATTGTGAGGTTGGCATGCAATTATGAAGTTGTGTTGTAAATGTGTAGTTGTGATATTTGTGGTCATGATTTGATTACAGGAAAATTATTTATAGTCAGGAAACTTTGGAATTTCCAGTAGACAACGAATGTTATCAAGAAATCCTTGGAAATAAGGGGAAAACAAATGACTTCTAGCAGGATTTACGTCAGGGTTGAATTCGCTCGGTAAAGAGACCTTAAGACGTATTACAATATTTATTCATGTTAACATATTGATAAATTTCTATTTAATTTATATTTCTTTGTACATTATGTTCACATTCATCGTCTCGGGTCTACACAAAAACCTAATACACGCATATAACTTAGATGGTTATATTTCCTGATTTGTTTGAGAATATTCAGCGAATATATGTTCCATATTGTCTTAGAATATTTAATAATAAAAATCAAAACGTAACAAGAAATAAAACCCATTCGTAAAGTAGTATGTTTATTTTATTTTAAATTTTTGAAAAGATTTTCTACATATTTGTTGATAAAAAAAAAAAGTAAAAGGGATTGACTGTGAATTGTGTACTATAGCCTACTGATAAGTATTATTAACTCTAACTATGACTCTTCCAGATTAATTTGTCAAATAATAAACAACTCATTTCGCCCAACTATCTCTGGCATCATTCTTTGTTTCCAAAAACACAATAAGATTTTTTTTCTCTTATTCTTGTATGAATGTTCCAGTATTATAGAATGAAACACGCTTCCTTGTCCAGCCTCCCTTTTTCTATTCACATTATAGAATGACACACTCCCTTAGTCAGTTTCACTCTTTCTATTCATATTTTAGAATGGCATACACTTCCTAAGCCAGTCTCCCTCTTTCTATTTTTGAGCGGAACTGGAAGGTCAATCACAATACTCTTCTTCTACCCAGCAAATGAATATGATTATAATGGTGGATGGTCCAGGGACTTTAGTAAGAGTTCACACATCACATTTCGTGTGTGTGCGTGCGTGCGTGTGTGTGTGTGTGTGTGATTTGGATTTTGAACGTAGCTTTATCAAATTTTCAGTCATATCGTTATGATGTCTGCAGTGTGGCAGTTTAGTATATTGTCTGACAATGGAGCATCACGCTACAGACATGTGGCATCATGTCCCACCCAGTCACATTATCCTGGCGCCAGGCCGACCAGTCCTACCTCTTAATGATGAGCACCAAGCGAGGCAGCTGCTAGTACCATTTTT
The DNA here is from genome assembly GCA_016617855.1 of Megalonaias nervosa. Classification (NCBI taxonomy): domain Eukaryota; kingdom Metazoa; phylum Mollusca; class Bivalvia; order Unionida; family Unionidae; genus Megalonaias; species Megalonaias nervosa. The sequence continues at coordinate 11,741 of JAECUM010041987.1, forward strand.
ATAAGTCTTTGGTATGACTCAGCCGAGGTTCGAACCCACGACCTCCCATATCCGAGACGGACGCTCTCATCACTTAGGCCATCGGAGCGATTCCACATTTCTTGTACTCGTTGTTTATTAATACCCCAATCTTTTCTAGCACTTCACTGACATCTCAGTGGATGTTTTCACTACGATCGTCCTACCTCACACAAAAGGTTTCGTTTTCTTTTATGCTTTTCAAAGATAAGAAATGTTTACCTCAAGATTTGTAACATTATTTTATCTCCTCATCAAGGATTAGGAGCTCTTGCTTACTGCTGTTCTGTGGTGTTGTTACTCTTGCTTACTGCTCTTCTGCAGCTTTGTAACTCTTTACTGTTATTCTGTCGTTTTGTAACTGTTGCTTACTGTTATCCTGTAGTCTTGTAACCCTTGCTTATTGTTGTTCTGTACTTTTGTTACTCCTGGTTACTGTTCTTCTGTTGTTTTGTTACTCTTGCTTATTGTTGTTCTGTATTTTTTGTTGTCTTTTTTCTTTAAAACTCTCTCTTCACTTAAATTCAGACTGTCTTCAATACAAGTAATTCCAAGTTCGCCATGTTGGACTCCTCCTTAGCAACCATAAGTTCTGACCTCAAAAGTTATACACTACTTTTTATATCACTAAGAACAGAGTCTATCTTCCTATCTATAACCTGATATATTTACATCAAGTTCATCGTCATCGAACATTTTCTGTAATAAGTTATCAAAAGACATTTCCATGTCAGTCACAATGCACATTCAGTCCTATCATTAAGCACACCACTCACTTCATTTGTTTCTGAAGGACTCGCGTAAAATAATTCAGTTCCCATAGTAAACGTATGCAAACACCATGATATTAAAAATTAAATAACAATTACATTTCCCAAGTGCTGATGATCAAACCTGTATTTATCAGTATAAATGCATCCTGGATGACAGCTTCGTTGCAAACAAAATCGTATGAGGCGCGGCATTTTTAGGATCTACACTTGTTTGAAGCACGTGCTTTCAATTCCGCACGAAAGAGTCTGGTGCTAATTTCAGTAATAAGTGTTCCAAACTCAAGTCTGTTAAAGGACTGAAATTCCATAAATAAAACAATGTCTCTGTTTTTTTGTTTTTTTTCAGTTGTCACTACGGTAAGCTCTTAAAAGATTCTTTTTACTAAAATCCAACTTTCATTATCAATTAATCCTGGCCAGCCATATATATTTTATTTTATCTTCGCACATTTCTAGACTAGTTCCCATTTCTCCATAGAATTAGTACCTTGTTTTCTGAAAACTGACTATCATAGTGAAGACATAAAAACTACTTTAAAGATAAGATCATGGGCGCCCGCAAAGAGGAGAAACGGGTGGGCACTCCCCTCCCCCCATTTCACCATTAAACATGTTTTGGCCTACATCCGAAAAACTTCATAGCTGACCATCGCATGTTTGCCCCTCCCCCCCCCAAAAAAAATCCTGCGGGCGCCCTTTGTTTTGATTTTACTGATTTATGTACTGTACATGGAGCATTTGTATATTTTACACACGCCTGTATTACACTATAGCTATACTGAATGAATTCGAAAGAGCTTCCTAAAATGTATAGATTACTACGAAACTTTACATCAGCTGCAACTAAAACAAATGAGATTTTCCAGATTGTTTATCGTACTATTTTGACTTACACCGATTAAAATTAAAATTTCAGTCAACTGAACAATAACGAATAATCCAGAACATCTTCTGAAAACTATGGTTTCGAAACTGTGGACAAAAGCGTCTCCATGTTTCATAAAAAATACTGACAAGCCCAAGCAATTGCGTACTAACGGAGGTGGGGGGATAGGCCCTAGAGCGATTGCCTCGAGCGCCAGAGGTCTAGGCGCGGAAAACAACCCGGGCGCCAGAGGTCTTCGGGCCCCAAAACCCCTTTGGGCAATCACCGTCGCCCCGGTTGCCATTTACCCTTAGTACGCCGCCGAGCCCAAGCTCAAAAGAACTTGTAATATTCGGCGAGTCATTATAATGGCTTCGTGTTCTGTTAGAAGTCATACTTGAACATTGGGTGTGTAGATCTATTATAATACACGCATTAATCTTTGTTGATGTTTTATTCTTGTATTTAGTTCATATAAAAAACATCGCGAAATTTTATTCAAACACTTTATCTCAGTTGTTATTGATCATAAAATGAAACGCGATATCGTTATCCAGGATAGATTTGTTTGGGTTGCACATTTTAGTCCCCAGGAAACACATTAATTCCAGGTAAATACGAAACAACATTAAATAAAAAAATTATATATATTTTCTTAATATTACACATTTTATGATTTATTACCAGATTTATATAAAGGTGGCAGGGTACAGTTTCGTAAATTGACCCCTGGCAAATTTCTTAACTTAAGGCTATGGTGTGACTTTTTCAACTATTATTGTTTACTAATTAAAGATATGGATATATTTGTGAACTAGGTGTTTCGGGCTTGTGTTGTTCTTGAAATTGATGTCAGACATGTAAGCCTTCCATAGTTACTCTGCAGCATGTTGATAGTGAAATACCAATACTTGGCTAGGAAGAAGAGCTAGCCTCCCATAGCAGTAATCACATGGGTTTGGGGCAAGTAGAATATCTCAAAAACGGCTTGGATGACAACTATTTTCAACTGCATCAGCCTGTTTAGTACACACTGTTTTGCAGAATTGTCATCTAGGAAAAGGGCTTGTGTTTGCACTGTGAGCATCACAAAAATGACCTTCGGAGATGAAAATTGCAGGTATAAACTTGGGGTTGGGGTGCATAAACTTCTTCTGCTATGAACTGCCACCGACTTCTCTGGTCAAGTGGATAATATTCTTATGCTTTGTTTTAATATAGGTATCTAAAAATATGGACCTTCTTGACCTCACTTGTGTATTTGATTTTTTATGATTTATTGTACTAGGTCACTGATTGCGGCATTAAATTTGTGCATAAAAACTGGCCCCTGCCCCCAAAATAATATGTTCTGGGCACGGGCAATTTGGTACGGGTACGGTCTAGGCCTACACTTTATTAGTCAATAAACACTGGAACTTTGAAGGGTCGGGTTTGAGTGCAACGGTACGTAGGTGCACCGGCCAGCGAGATGCAAATTAAATGTTAGAAAAGTACGGTACTATCCATGAAAGAAGGACATATTGTACAGGTATAGGTCTTATAATACCCTTTGAATTTGAAAACTATTTGTAAACTTTAATGTTCTTTGTCAGTTTATAATAACCGCCATCCCAAACCTAAACCGATATAAACTACACAGTATTATCATTATGGACTTCTCAGTTTTGACGCACTTAAGACTTATTTTTTAATATTGTCAGAAATGTACTTCTTTCATAGTGAATCCCTTATTATTTTAGAAACATAGTTACATTAGCAAAGTATGGGTGTCAAATGATATATTCCCGCAGACTATTCTTAGCATGCTTTTGACAGGTGCTCGACGCGAGCTTGATGTTGAGAAAAAAAAAACAAAAAAACAACAACAACAAAAAAACCCAAATAATAATCTGAAGGAAGAATATCATGAAGAGTGACAAAAATACCTCTGATTACCCCCATAACCCGTTCTGACATTGGGCTCTCTATCATGTTATATAGTATGATAGAGAGGGTCCAATGTAAAAACTGGTCATGTGGGTAATCTGAGGTATTTTTGTCACTCTGCATGATATTTTTCCTTCAGATTATTGTTTTTTTTCTCGACATCAAGCTTGCATCGATCACCTGTGGCTTTTGATGAAGCCTTGTCCTAAAATGTCAGAGATCGTGTATTACGTTACCTATTTTGACGCATCTCAGATAAGTCAATTCGTTGTGTTACACCATAAAAAAAATACACCAGTGAAAATAATATACTGCAGTGAAACATAATTAGCACATAGAAAACTCAAGTTTATAGGAAAATAACATTAAACAACTTAGCATTCCTTAAGTTTTTCTTATATTTATAATAATCTTGATTTTTTAACAGATGTTGTCACAAAAGCCAAAATAATTAATTTGGAAAGATCATGTTGGTATTATGATAGAAGTGTTTACTTATGATAAAAATATTAGGATATGACATTTTCCAAATACTTAATTGGCATTGTGAGCATATAGAACCTCAATTGAATCTGCAGCCTTCAAAACTTGTGTCTCCTAAAGAACAAATATGGTTAAACAAAATGTGCTTCCTATATAGGCCTGTTCAGTAAGGTTTGTTATGTTGCTTGGCTTATTAATTCCCTGAATTTACCTATGATGCAGTGTTCTTTCTGGTGAGCAATCTGTATATAGTAATGGCATCAGACAAAGCTATCATTCATATAGAGCCCAGCCTGGGGCCAAGGGCCCAGCCCAGGGCTATAATCAGTAGCAAAGCACTCAGTGCATAGGCGACTTTAATCCATGGACACACACACACACACACACACACAAAGCTATGAATGAACCTCATGACCAGAAAACTTTAGTGTCAGGAGCCTCAAGACATATTTATACAACAGAATGCTGTACATGAGCAAATTATGATTTGTAGTTATTTGAATATAATAAAAAGAAAAATAAACATTGATATAAATGATATGAATTAATCACTTTATTTCCTAGTTCTTGTTATAATGTAACATGATGTACTTGAAAGGTCTGAACAACGGCAAATGGTTGTAATAAATACATATAATAATGATTTTAAAGTTGATTGTAATTTACAAAATCCTGATTTGAAATCATAATAATCTAATTAATCTAATTCAGTGTAATCACATTGAAGGACATATAATCCTTAAAGTGCAAGAGAGAGTTGTACTACAGTAGAGTATACACACCACTGCCTAAAAACAACAGTAGGAAGTAAGCATACACACCACTGCCTAAAAACAACAGTAGGAAGTAAGCATACACACCACTGCCTAAAAACAGTAGGAAGTAAGCATACACACCACTGCCTACAAACAACAGTAGGAAGTAAGCATACACACCACTGCCTAAAAACAACAGTAGGAAGTAAGCATACACACCACTGCCTAAAAACAACAGTAGGAAGTAAGCATACACACCACTGCCTAAAAACAACAGTAGGAAGTAAGCATACACACCACTGCCTAAAAACAACAGTAGGAAGTAAGCATACACACCACTGCCTAAAAACAGTAGGAAGTAAGCATACACACCACTGCCTACAAACAGTAGGAAGTAAGCATACACACCACTGCCTACAAACAACAGTAGGAAGTAAGCATACACACCACTGCCTAAAAACAGTAGGAAGTAAACATACACACCACTGCCTACAAACAGTAGGAAGTAAGCATACACACCACTGCCTACAAACAACAGTAGGAAGTAAGCATACACACCACTGCCTACAAACAGTAGGAAGTAAGCATACACACCACTGCCTACAAACAGGAAGTAAGCATACACACCACTGCCTACAAACAGTAGGAAGTAAGCATACACACCACTGCCTACAAACAACAGTAGGAAGTAAGCATACACACCACTGCCTACAAACAGTAGAAAGTAAGCATACACACCACTGCCTACAAACAGTAGGAAGTAAGCATACACACCACTGCCTACAAACAACAGTAGGAAGTAAGCATACACACCACTGCCTAAAAACAACAGTAGGAAGTAAGCATACACACCACTGCCTACAAACTGTAGGAAGTAAGCATACACACCACTCCCTACAAACAACTGTAGGAAGTAAGCATACACACCACTGCCTAAAAACAACAGTAGGAAGTAAGCATACACACCACTGCCTACAAACAACAGTAGGAAGTAAGCATACACACCAATGCCTACAAACAACAGTAGGAAGTAAGCATACACACCACTGCCTACAAACAACAGTAGGAAGTAAGCATGCACACCACTGCCTAAAAACAACAGTAGGAAGTAAGCATACACACCACTGCCTACAAACAGTAGGAAGTAAGCATACACACCACTGCCTACAAACAACAGTAGGAAGTAAGCAT
>JAECUM010041988.1:0-28299 GCA_016617855.1 Megalonaias nervosa
TATGTATACTCCAAAGAGACGACGTATATTCTAAGAATGTGCGAAAAGAAGCTACGACATTATTTGCGACATTTCACTTACAAATTTGTACAAGATATATAAACATTCGGTGAACACATTTGCATAGTGACAAACATTTGTTTCCCACTTTTGATGGGACCAGGGTGTGTTCAGAAATGCATTTTCCTTTGCATATAATAATAATAATAATAATAATAATAATAATAATAATAATAATTTATTTAAGAGCTCACCAAGCAAATTTTACCGTATTCGTAAGGGGATCTTTAAACAATTATTGAATTGCCATTCAATTATTTGTCTCAAGAGACCAATTAATCTGCATTGAGAATTTGAACATATACCATGTACTGCAAAATGAAGTCAAAATGTTTGAAAAGTACAAGACGTAGAACCAAGAGTCTATCGATTTAGACTGATGTGTTTACAATATTTGACGAAATAGCTGCGCGGGTCTTTCAGGAGTCAATTAATACACTTAAATGACAAAATTATATTTGTTTACAGACTGGATAGGTGTCAGTAACGATTATGTCGATTCTGCGGAAACAAGTTTTGAAGTAAAATACCTGGTGGGTGGATGGATGAGGATGGGTGACAGACAAAGGGAGAGCGAGTTTGAAATAGAATAGGCATTTAAATAGAACATGCGACTTCTACTTGGAAAAGGTGGAATATTACCTCGAAATGCATTAGAAATGTTTTGTCTGATATAATGTGTTCATAAGCCGACTTGTGAAAAGAGTCATTTGTTGGGAATACCAGGCATCCAGGATTCAGAAACAAGCGAATGGACGCAAAATTAGTCACACCCTATTCCATGTATTCCAGTGTTTGTTGTCTGATACACGTTTTAATTAGTCTTTTACTTGTCTAAGCGAAAAGTATATAATTATTGTAAATTCCGCCCGTGCTTCAGTCTAGTTATTCATTGGATAACTTCAGCACCGGTCCAAAACTTCTTTCACTCTTGATACATTTTTTCGTTTTCGGTTACCGCTTGAGTCTGACCATCTGTTTTTCCTAGTATGGATCCGTCTGTTTTATGTTCACCCATCTGTTTGCACGTCCATCCATCCTTTAGTTTGTCTACAAGCTTGTTTGTCCATCAATTCCTTCAGCCATCCGTTCGCCGATTGTCGATCTGTCTATTAGCTCTTTGTTGATCCTTCCGTTTTATTTAGATCTCAACTTCCATCAAATCGCTTGTTCTATTTTCATCCCTCTATTGCTGTGTTTGTCAGCTAGTGTTAAAAACCATCTGTTTGTCTTGGTAATGTACTCTTCTTAAAAAACGTTATTGTTGAATCAGACGATATACTAAAATGTAATACACTTCGAAAGTTTGTTTTCCTTTCATAATTGTACCACCCGTTTTGCACTTTAAAGGCAGATTGTGAAATGTGTATTCAGATTAAATGAGGAAGCTCATTTGAAAAGTAGCCTTGGTATTCTTCATCATGTGAATACCTGTTTACCTCCATATATACACTGTAGATATATACAACGATTGCATATTTGAAAACAACTGTGAATGAATGTCATGTGAAAAATAATACTTTAAGCGCACTAGTCAAATGCTGGTTTGATTGTTTTCCATTTGACCAAACATCTGAAGTAGGAAATAACAGCTAGTCATGTACGCAATTAAAGAAATGCAGCGAAGGTGAGAACAAAATAAAATTATATTGTTATTATTATCGTCATGAAACAGACAATTTGCAATTTGCGTGTATGTGTGCTTGCTTGTGTGTGTGTGTGTGTGTGTGTGTGTGTGTGTAATGGAGATGCTGCTGCGACGAAAACAAATGATATTGCAGTAACATATAAAGCTATCAGGTCTCTTTCGTATAAGACGCTTACATGAAATTGTATATGATGATTCCATGAAATATATACCTATTCGAAAGACTCCACACTCTTTCGGACAATCTAGGCTATTTCAGTGAGACACATAAATATGACCCAGATTTATGTCGGCGCTAGTAATTTGCAGAAATTCAAAAAATTTTGTTCGCCCGAAATTTCTGTGCAAATATAGAAACCGAAATCTATTCAGACTGTCTGGTTTAGGATTGGATTGACCGTAATACTGACAGAAAAGAGGCGAAGGAAACAACAATTATTTGATGCATTCAAAACTTCTCAGTCAATCACTGTTTAGTAAATAACAGAGATGGTTCGATTGGCAAGTAATTGCAGTCATTCGCATACGCTCGAGGTGCGGTCCGATTGACCAAGAAGATGCGAATGCCTTCCTACCCATAAAGCCACTTTATGGGGCTGTCGCTCTCAGAGTGACACACGATTTAATAAATTCCAGTAAACACGCACATGCATACAACAAAAAATGACAGCAATATTGAGAATGAACGAGAATATTTCAACTGACAAGTTTTTCTGTGAAGATGAAAAAAACATTACTGTTATGTTTCGATTATCTCCTTAAGTAATCTAAACAATGATAAAATTAAATTCACTGCAATACTAAAGTAAATCGTTGACATAAATTGATTAATTTCACCAAGGAAATATTCCCCAACGGTACAATTGAGAACCGTCGATATCTGATGCCTAAACGTTGGAAATTAATAATAAAATGTTCGCCACACTGAATAAAGTTTTTGGAAGAATAAAACTAATAAGCGACATAAGTTTTGATCAATATAATCGTAAAAGATAGCATTATCCTCTGTCTTGTGTGTCTATACATATTCTATAGACACAAATAAAACACTTCAATAATATATCCGGAACGGGGATGCACCTCATTTGATTCTCTCCGCTATATGTGACTTTATCTTCATTTTGCATTAAAAACACAATAAGAATCAATACCAATGTCAACAACAAAACTATTATGACAAATACATATCCAATATAACAGATACTTCATGAAAACTATCATCAAAATCTGATAAAGGGCCGATGACGAACAAAAGTGACCCTAGTTCTTTGAAAAATTGGATACTAAATTCATGGTTCTAAAACATCATTTTCAAACTAAAAAATATGAAAATTAAAATAACAAAGATATAAACTGGCTGGTTATGTTTGGTCCGTATTTGAGACTTAGTTAACTAATATTATCAACCTGTGTGGTATACTCAGTAATAAGGTACATATAAATCTCTAACAGCCAAACCGATTACAACACCGACAAACATGTTTCCTTGATAACATAACTCATACTGACTTAAATGTGTTATAATCAGCCATGGCTTTTAACTAATGCTTATCTCAATCGATTTAGTAAAACTTAATAGGTTGTGGAATGATGTTTTAAACACTGTTATAACAAATAACACTTTGACCTTTATTGAGAACGTAGCAGTAAATTATATGAACCGTTGAAAATGCAGTTCACTTGATATAATGGTAACGAAGAATGAAGATAGCGGCTTTTAACTTGGTGAAATTCAACGTGGTCCGAAAATATATTTTCACAACAAAAGTAGGATTACCGACTTTACTTGCGTCAATCCATGATTGGTGCAATTGTTTTCATTTGCAACAAATAAATCGTATAAGTATTAGCATCAGCTAGAGGTTAGACTGGTGAAAATTCAAAGCTGCCTATGAACTCAAGGTTAGGTGAAAAGTACACTCAAGTTTGAACTGTATTGTAAATTCAAGAGTAGTCAGTTATGCAAGCTCAAGGCTAGACTGATGCAAACTCAAGGATAGACTGTAATGAAAACTAAATGATAGACTGTAATGAAAACTCAAGGATAGACTGTAATGCAAACTCAGCCTAAGACTGTATACAAACTCAAGGCTAGATTGCAAACTCAAGCCTAGACCTTAATGCAGACTCAAGCCTAGAAAGCAATGTAATCTAAAGACTAGACTGTCATGTAAACTCACGCTTAAACAGTGATGCAAACTCAATTGTAGACAGTAATCCAAACTCAAGGTTTGACTGTGATGTAAACTCAAGGCTAGGTTGTATTGCAAACTGAGGGCTGGACCGTAATATAAATACAATGTTAGACTGTGCTGCAAACTCAGGGCAAGATTGTCATGTACTCAATGCAAGACTGTAATACACATAAAGGGCATGACTGTAATGCAAACTGAAGGCTAGACTGTAATGCAAACTCAAGCCTAGACTGTAATGCAGACTGAAGGCTAGGCCATGATGAAAACTTAAGGCTATATATACTATAATGCAAGCCCAAGGCTAGACGGTAATGCGAACGCACGACTAAACTGTAATATAAGTTCATGACTAGACTGTGATGCAAACTCAAGGCCAGAATGTAATGGAAACTCAAGGCTAGACTGTGATGCAAACTGCAGTCTGGACTGTGATGTAAACTCGAGGCTAGACCGTGGTTCAAAATCAAGGCTAGAATGTGATGCAAATCTCAAGGCTAGACTGTCATGTAAACTCAAGGTTAGACCGTGATGCAAACTCCAGGCTAGACTGTAATCCAAACTCAGTTACAGACGGTGATGCAAACTCAAGGCTAGACTGTAATGCCAACTCACGCCCAGACTGTGATGTAAATCCGAGGCTATACTGTGATGTAAAAGCAAGGCTTGACTGCAAAGTAGACTCAAAGCCAGACTGTAATGCAAACACAAGGCTAGTCTGTAATGCAGACTCAAGGCCAGACTTTAATTCAGACTCAACGCTAGATTGTAATGCAAACGTAAGGCAAGACTTTAATGCAAACTCAAGGCTAGAGTGTAATGCAAAATCAGTGCTAGACTGTCATGTAAACTCAAGGCTAGAATGTGATGTATACTCAAGGCTAGACTGTCATGCAAGTTCAAGGCTAGACTGTAATGCAAACTTAAATCTAGATTGTAATGCAAACGCAAGTCAAGATTGTAATGTAAACTCAAGGCTTGACTGATGCAAATTCAAGGCGAAATTGGTATGCAAACTCAAACCTAGACTGATAAAAACTCCAGGCTAGATTGTGGTGCAAAATGATTGCTATAATGTGATGTAAACTCAAGGATAGTCTGTGATGTAAATTTAAGGCTAGGCTGTAATGCAAATTCAAGACTACACTGTGATGAGCTACACTGCAATATGTGACTCTAGCTTAGACTTTATGTACATGATTATTAGCAATTCGCTTTTATTTTTATTTTTTATTTTGGCAATTACTACCACGGTTACATACCGTGCACAAAACTCACAAAACATTACGAACAAAACTCATTATTAAATTACGGTGATAAATCAAACATTTTCCCGCAATGCTGCAAGGTGATGGCAACTATTTCAATACCGTTTACTGCTTGCCAAAAGCTACAAAGGAAGAACCAGGTAAACGGTAAAAATATGAATCAGTCTCAATCTTTTTTTTTTTTAATATAAGCCGAAAGGCGCATGGTATAACTAACAAATATACAAAATCCATATATATATATATATATATATATATATATATATATATATATATATATATATATATATATATATATATATATATATTAGCAGTAAGCAATGGTGGACATTTATAACAAGTGTACTGACGTAGTGTTTCCCAACATTCAAAATAGTACTGACAATTACAATGAACACAATTGTAGGAATGCATGTTTTGAAACGGAATGTAATAATGCACATAGAATGCGACACAAGGAAGTTATGTTTCTGAATGTGTTAATTCACACTGAAAACTAGACAAACTATGTCAATATAATCTAACGAAACAGATACTACGATATAGCAAACCAGCATAAATACTGTGACACGTGATTGATTCTTCCGATGGAAATGGGTCAAACCAGTTGTTCACACAGATTACAAAGTGAGCAAAGAATGCTAGCAATTAAAACTTGTAAAGGCTTAACAAAGCAATGCAAATAGCGTGATACTGTGTTTATATTTTCCGAGTCAAAAGAAATGTTTACACAGATAACAAACTGATAAAGAATCCTAGTAATTCAAAAATTCTTTGTTTAAAATTATGGGGGTCGATAATGTTGTTGAAAGAAATTTCTAAACGTTAAATTGGCAGGCAAAGAAGTTGCTGGTTTTTCCTGATGGTGATGGTTGTTTGGCACATTGAGCAAATTATCGGCTATATCACGCTTAGGAAAATGGAGCTAAGTGAAATTCGAAGAGACACTGATACAACCGACCTAAGCTGGCCTTGGCGGGTATCTAACCTGTCAGACTTGAATTAAGAGTAAGACGCAAAGGATCCTGCAGCGGCAAATTATCTTGCAAAACTAGAAAATAGAACCCAACACATGTTAGCGACATCAACGGCCATTAAGTAAAGAAGTAAATATATAGGTCTAAGTAGTTTAAAATAAAGCAATGCCATATCAAGAGATATAAAACAAAAACCCAAAATACTGTTAATAATAATAATAATAATAATAATAATAATAATAATAATAATAATAATAATTTATTGGCAAGAAAATGAAAAACATTAAATAACTGCATTCATCTATATTTTCGCCAGAATGATTTGCCAAATAGGAGATATTTTGATATATGCCTTTTATGTCAATATTCGTAAAATATATTCTGATTACCATGTATTCCAGAAACATATCATTATACAGGTATGAATAATTACCCTCTTTTACTAACAGTTCTAAAACCATACGCATACAACGTGAAACGGTATTAATCAGAGATACATTTGCGATGAGATTTGCATATGTCAATGTTTTTCAATTCGCTCTCGACAGCACATCATGTCTTCAACATTAAAACCGATTAAGAAAGTAAAAAACTAAACCTTTATATTCTTGCCGATTCTCGAATTCAAACAGTAATGAAACTTAATGACGTACTCCTGGCATGATATTTAATCGCTACACTAATCAGGAATCGGTGACCTAATGTTTATGTTTTTAGTGACTATCATATGTGTCTGTGTGACATGAACACGTGAAGAGCGCAACCTATCGTTCCACGAAATCCTTGACTTTGAAACATATCTGGGTTGCTTCGAAGCGTAACTTCTGTATGTTTTTCAGAGAAGGGCATCATTTGGGTTTTAGTTGCACTCGTAAAATGCTGTGAACCAATAAACTTTACCAGGTACATTAAATGTTTTCCTGAATAACCATTCATACAAAATATTCACTGAATAACCAATCCCTCTACATCTCTTTTACTGCAATTATATCACCTTACTATCTCAATTCCAGGTAATCATTGTACCATTTTCTCGAACTGTACTTTCTTTGGTGGTCAAAATCAAGTACCCTTGAAACTGTAAGAATATTCAAGGAAGCCCAGTACAGTTTAAAATTTGATAATGCAGGAAAGTAAATAGAGAATCTACGTTAAGATAAAACACTCACATGTCCTCATATTTGCACCCGAAATATTTAAGTAAGGTTTTGGAGCCTTCATTTTTAATAGATCAGATATAAGTTCTTTATTAGCTACAACGTTCGAGGTATTTTGATCTTATAAAAATGACTGCCTCATTCAATCACCTAAGCAGATCTTTCTTTTTACAAATTTATTGAAACATCAGATAAATTTTTAATTTCCGCTCCCTGCCTTATCATTCACAAAGAAATGTATGACGAATAAAATTATTTCTCTTTAGTTTCGATTTCTTTTCACTTCTAAGAATCAGATATTAGAATCGAAATGTTTAATGCAAAATTACCTGTTTTGAACATAATGTAGGAAATAAGTATCGCTACTATATTCCTTAACGCATGAGTCCTATATGACTGTGACGGTTGAGTGATGTTTCATTCTGTTAATAGGTCAATAATTCTTCTGAAGATTGCTTTGTTTTGTCAACTTTTACATTTTGAAATGCCTTCGTGCTTATACTTGTTAATTCAAGTAAGGAGCAAAGTACAGTAAAGCATTGAAAAGCTGCTTTGATGTGGCATGGCATTTTGAATCGGGTTAGGTCCGTCTCAAGTTAGCGCTATACGAAACGGCGCCCCGGACAAGCGTGGCCTATACCTTGCCCCACCTCCGGTCTCTCGTCTATATATCGCCCTTCCCATACGATGGCACTGAATAAGACGATATTGCATTTTTCTTAATAAATCAATGCATGCCATTTTAAAGAGGCAAAACTATAATTTAAATACCATGGCAGATTTACGCTACCTTCTAGAAGGTTGTAAACAGATTATGAATGTCAGCGTTTACCAGCCTGTATTAATCTGGATATAGTTACATGTTTAACCTAACTGTTTGTCTTAGTATGGTAGATGATAATCCATAATTAGGTTCCTCATTGTATCGATACCACAGTCTACTGCGAAAGATGTCAAATCCCGTTAAACACCGAAAGCATTATGCACGACACAAGTATAATAGGAGTCGTCAATAACCAAGTGATTTGATTGGTTTATTAAATCGTATTATTCCTTTTGTCTATCGGATTCAAATATTGAAGGAAGTGTGAATAGACATTTATGATAGATATATGATTAATTTAAAAAAGTAAGTTTTTTCCTCTATTTCAATAATTAACATGAAAGACACTCAAGTGATCAAAGGAACCGATCTCGTTGAATAAACATTTGTGCTCTGCACGCCTCGCCCTAGTCAATACTTAAATATGTATTCACACTGGGTATACAAAGGCTACTGAATGTTAATTGTAAAACCATAAAGTCACGTGATTTTAAAAGCTTTGTCACCTTTTTATCACAGTTACTAAACAATGAATGGAAACATATGTTGCTAGGTGTAAATGTATGCTAGATCATACATTTTCTTACATTATTGGTGTTGCATGACACGACAACATTACAAAGAGCTTTATACGGATGATAACATATTTACACAGGTGACAACAAATATTGCCAATCATTAAATTACACCGGCATATTTTATAAAACAAAACTCCGTGCGTCATCATGTGCCTATTGAATATCTGTAGAACGAAAGATAGCCTTATGTTACTGACATTCTGATTACCTAGTGTGATCGTGCAAATAATACCGTCCCTCAGATAACATTTGCCAAAGGTTATCATTCTGCACCGTGTGATCAATAGTGACAATCTCAATTACTCATTCTTACATCAGCCGTTAAAATGTTTTAGGTTAAAGTTCTAAATTAAATTTTATGGTACGTTTATGCAATGACTGACTAAACTTCCCTTTGGCTAACGTCCATCGCCGCATATACCAAATGATCATATTTTGTAAATGTAATTACACCCACTTAGTCATGGGTTAAATGCTAAGCGCTACATATTTCTTTTTTAAATTTGGTAAGGGATGATTAGTAATCAACTAATTTATTAAGAGATTATCATTATATCAACCAATACCAATGCATTGCCAATTATCCTGAATATTATTTCTAATTGTACAGAACAATGATAAAACTAATCACCGAAGGGGTATAACATTCCAGAACACATTTAGACGTATGCAAAATTATTGGAATAATTGGATTCAGACACATTCAAATTGCTGTTGATCAATACGAGCCTACGTGGTATTTTACACGTACACGAATTCCTTGCCTTATCAAATAATCAACAATAGTATGTATATGGTCGGGAGAGAGGCGGATAAAAGTACTTTAAAGCTTCTATATTATCTGCTTTCAAAACATTCCTACTCATTCATCCCAACCCACCCTTTCCATATAAAATGTTCATATCACATCTGTAAGAGAGTCATGATTCAAATTTATAACAAGAATGTAATGATGGCGAAAATTGGGGTTTTCAATTTAGCAAGTGAAACAAATTCTTTGGGTTTTACCTCTCCCTATATATAAACAAACGTTTTGAAAAATAATCTAAGGTCATAAGCCATCTAGCACTTTTAATCTCTCCTTTCCCACATTTATAGTCACATAGTTACCAAGCTCGTCCTATGAAAAGACAAGAAAACCGCTATGTCACCATTGTCTAATATTAAAGACACCAAAAGCAGGCCATCGTTCTTTTTAATATATTGGTTTGTTCTTAAGGTTAACTGCATTTTGTTGAAAATGGCGACAAGTATAACCTTAATTGTCATTTAAACTTTGATTTGGGCATTGAAAAAATTAACATGACGCGAGAGAGAGAGAGAGAGAGAGAGAGAGAGAGAGAGAGAGAGAGAGAGAGAGAGAGTGGAAAAGAATGTTTATAAATCCAACTGCAACTCTTATATCCTCGGGAAATAGAATATTATTGCACATATATCACATAAAGCACGTCATAGACTATCACCGCACATCTTGCACATTATTACTGCACATCAGAGAATATTATTGCAAATTGTACATTATATAATATTACTACATATATTGCACATCCGAGGATGTCATTACACATATTGCACTTCATTTATAATATAACGACATGTACTGCACTTCACAGAATATCCCGGACAATATTTCACTTCACAGAATATTATAACACGTATTGCACATCACAGAATTTTATAGCCCGTATTACACATCACAGAATATTATGTCATGTATTGCACATTACAGAATATTTTAGCACGTATTGCGCATCACATATAATTATAGCACGTATTGCACATCACAGAATGTTATATAACATATTGCCCATCACAACAATATAGCACGTATTGCACACCACAGAATATTATAGCACGTATTGCACATCACAGACTATTATAGCGCATAAAGCATAGCGCATCGAATATCATTGCAAACATTACATAATCCTGGAATTATTGCTGAAAGCGTCTGAGATACAGATGTATAATCTCAAGACAAAATACACAGAAACATGATATATTCCACATATCCAAAAATATTTCCAATAGAAAATTTGAAATACCCAGGCCAGCTCACGTCGTCTGCTTTGGTAAGTCCTTGAGAAAGGCACTTTTAGCTCCCATTTCCTCTTCTTATAGACAATAATGTTAACAGTGCCGTTCTCACCAACAAAACAACTACAACAACAAAAAGAGAATTAAAAATACCTGTACTTTCATAGGAAAATGTTGCACAGATACTTTTGATTTGGAATAATTCGGCTATTAAAAAATAAAAATTTAACCCTTCCAAATATGTATGAATAAACAAGGAAAAGATAATTTTTAAACAGTCTCACCTCGTCTTCTTGATACAAAACAGTCTTATTTTATTCTGATAATTTGGCTATCTTCAGGGAATGACTTAATTTTAAACAAATTAATTTTTAAATTAGTATGATGAACAATTACAATCTAAAAAATGAGAAATTAAGGTTTCATAGTAGGAGCCAACTGATTGGAATAATGCACAATTCTTCTCATTTATATATAAGGCTGACTAAGTTATACAATTATTCATTAAATCAAAGTTGAATAATGCAGATATCATAGTTTACAATCGGTTCATTGGACCAAACAATTGCAATTATGACAAGAAATGCATTGAGCAAAATAAAAAACACCCCAGTGAAAATGGTCACAATCAGCAGTTGCAAGAGTGCTAATCATGTTCTGGACTCTTGAACGTTTGAAAATATTCCCGCTTTCTATTTGACGATCTCTTGAATATTTTATCTGCGTTTTGTTCTTCAAGTTGGAACTTTTGTCAGTTTTGTAAATATATGTATTTGATTCTATCTATCTAATCTCCGAATTTCCCTTGAAAACTGAAGAAATTTCCATCTGTAATCGATTTATAAACGCATGGGTACTATCAAGGCCCGCAGAATCTTCCAACATAGGAAAAAAGGCAAGAATAAACACCATGATTTGAATGGAATTCATGCACCTACATCCTCGTACGGCAATGATTTCCTCTAAAGATGGACATCTTGCCTAATATCTAGACAACATACCTAATTTTGCGAAAAGTAAAGACCTTTGAACAGATCATGTCAAATGTTTCTAATTGTAAAGAAAATATAATACATATACATGCTAAGTATTCAGGATAAAAGAAAACTATTCGGGGAGCTAGTGAAACAAAGTTTGAAAGTAAAAAAGGATATTAGAAAAGGTTACTGTCTGACAAAGAGATTTTGTTGCCATTATTTGTTATTATTTATGTGATCATCCTTATAATTCTGGTCTAAATGTATTAAATACATTATTAATTTATAATATAATCAAATATTTGGAAATATAATTTATCATGAATACTGCATTCTATTGATTCTGAAAAGGCATCGATTCTATTGCGTAGTATTTTCTCAAGTTATTCTCTTATCCGAGCAATGGAACACTGAAGTAAACAATCTATTTTAATACCTCATTAAGAATGGGGATGCCTACAAGTTATCCAGTCTCCGCTCATTGTTTTATCATGTATTAAAATGTTAGTACTTCTGATGTTTAATAATACAATCCAGAGTATGTAATATTTAGATTTCAAATGACGAAATATTCATTAAAGACATTTTCATCTCATTTCATCGATGGCTGCTGTACAAGTAAAAATTATTTTGCCATGTTTTCTAGTAAAATATGTATGCATTTGTAGTTGCCATTCTTACTGCTAATTCCCAATTCTGATCAATGCTTTTCTCATTTCATCTTATTAGGAAATGCATTACCTACTGATGTAAACCTTGTTTACTCTAATTTATTATTACGACACAATATTTAAGAACTCTGTTAGGTATATGATCTAAAATGAGTCACACATCAATCCGAAAACTAAACTCTATTAAAATCGTTTCATTCCAGTTTTGAGCGTTTGTTTTCCTACTGATCAGCTGAATCAGATCATGGAAACAATTAACAATCTGTCGTATGGATTTCTAGGTTATATTAAACTTAAATGAGGATAATTACCCAAATGCGCTCTCAATGTCGCTTTCACTTTCTATAGCCTTCGCCGGATGAAACTGTAACGACAACAATCAACTGACATTTTTCGTTAACTCTGGAGATCCGAATACAGTTTTCGCTTATCTACTGTTCTGATATAAATACTTGAACATCCCAATTTCTACTTGAGTTTTCTGTACGATTAGCAATGGCTGCTAAATAATATGTGTATTAAATAGAGCTATCACCATGTATCTAACATACCTCACGGAACACAAATATACGGCTCATTTGATGTACAATCTACGTTGAACGAGGCTCGGTCACGTAGAAAATGCATTTGAAAAACTCTGGAAACCAAGGGCGAAGCCTTGTTTCTTCTTGGTGCATGCTACTTGAAGCAATGCAGACTACTTTACTTTCCTGGCCTCGACAACAGCATGTCTTGTACATACACAAATAATTTCTTCTCTTCACCTTCCCTAGAGGAAATCTTCCTTCATCCCCTAGGTTTCGCTAAACACCGACCTTCCTTAATGACGTGCTGACCTTATCCTCATAATTGTACAGTATCAAATGTTGTATTTCATCAACATATCTATCTCTTGATGGTGCTAACCTTAGAAGATCGCGGATTAGATCACTCCCCAAAAGCCTGCAGCCTTCTAATTTATATCTGACAAAAAAAGAACATACATTTAGTCTCCTTTGTTTGTTTCGTTTGATTGAAATAATTCCGATGCTCTCTTGTCCAGCCTCTTTTAGTCGAGTGCATGCCATTTAAATCAATTGCAACGATACGTTTCGCAGTATAAACTGAACCTCGGAACATCTTTGTAGATTCCCTGATTCCCCCTTTCCTCTGGTTGCTTCTATATTCGGATGTATGTTTTTCATGCGAATGGAAGCTGTCATGTCTGACGTCTTCCTCTTTTCTTTCGGTCCAAACATTCTAAAAATAAATAAATACGCAAGATACAGTACATAAAATAAAAATTAATTAAATTAATTAGAATCAAAATCACCCCAATTAATAATCTGATTCATTTGTGTAAATACTAAACTACACAGAGCTGTGTGCCTAATATTCAGAAGAATTTTTCCCCACGTATGCTTATTTTAGACATTTGTATGTTATTAAGATGGCAATTCAATTCGATAGCTAGAAAAGATATGGTTTTCCGACATTATCAAGAACATCACTTTTTTAACCCACTGCAACAAAACATCATCATGAACTTAATAATAGCGGCTGACTTTAAAACTTTTGATCTGAGACCAGTGTTTAATTAGTGACATGGTTTGTTAGTAATCCTCTAGGGTATGAGTCTTTAGACAACTTACCCGGCGAAGATATTGCGTTAAATCCAATCGTCTACTGACTTGGTTAGATTCCGTGCTGTGCCGCTCACAAACCATGCAACAAATTTATAAAACCAGCAGCCTTAACAACATCTTTGCAAAGCACAAGACACAATATTACATCATAAATTGGCCTCATTGTTTTTCAAAATTCGATTCTTGGCTAAATTCATTCTCTTGTGTACTGAATATTTTTATGAATGTTTTTAAAATCAGATCCATTGTGTTATCATGATTACGTCACGAAGACCCGCTGGTCATTATTTGATCCTATTTATTACACTATTATTAGGTAATTTTGTTCGTTTTAGGCATTAGCTCACCGATGGAACAAAATATTTACGCATTATATTTCTTTCATAATGGTGCAGGGGGAGCTGAGCGACCGATTGGATCATGGCGCTCGACTTACAGATCAGTCGCACCTCATGTCTGTCCCTGTGAGCGTGGGTATGTGAGAAAGCTTGAAACTTGAATAAGCCAAAGTATAAGTTATACTATGTACTCTGTGTGTGTGTGTGTGTGTGTGTGTGTGATTTGGATTTTAACGTAGCTTTAAATATTTTTTAGTCATATCGCTACGATATCTGCAGCATATCGGTTTATAGGGATGTCTAGCACTGCGCCAGGCATGCACATTTAAACAATGGGTTTAAGTTTCATTTATAAATTGCAGACATAATAGTTTCAAAACTCTTTACGGCCATGAAGAACGATATCGCTGTAAATATATTCTTCTCAGTTCCCTCTAAAATGGAGAAACAGGCAAAACATAACATTCAGTTTTATACCTCTTATATTAGACCAGATACATAGCGCTCGAACATTAGTATTCCTTCGAAACAACCCATTTCAATAATCATATAATGCAAAACTGGTCTAAATTTCACTTCGTGAAATTTTACAATGAGGTTCATTTACCACACCCAAAGTACACTTCAAATGATAAATATTCTTATACAAGGAATACTAAAGTATCATTTTAGGTAACTTCACACGTGCTATCCATTTTGTTTATACTGATCAAAACTTTAAAGTGAATGGAATCGCCATATCAAATTTATTTTACTGTACGTAAGAACACATTTTAAGATAGAAAGAGGCTCCATCTAATGCCAATGTTATCATCAAAAGAAGAATGTTAAACGTGAAAAGAAGGTTAAATTCATTCGCCTCCAGGCTGTAAACCTGTACAACTTATTTTTCAATTAAGTACATAGAATAGTTCCTAAGACCCGGTAGCACGTAAATCAAATATTCCCTGTCAACTATTTCGTATTTGTACTGCAGTCCATAGTACGTATTTACGTTAACAATGCAAGCAATTGTTTCCTTGGTAAAATAAGCTGAAAGGTAATGCAATGCTTGTAGCCGTGATATTTGTGCGAACACATTAGATGATCCTGTTTGCGAGCTCTCGTTTTAAATAAACCCTGGTCTCCTCGGAAGTAGGAACGAAAGGATTAATATTATCTGTAAAGGAAAATGCGCTCATTAAATGCATATATCTTCTTCTCGAGAGTTGCTATTCAAGTGTTGTAATTGTCATCAATCATATACTTTTATTTGTTCAGAATATAGCTTGAAAACTTGGCAGAACTCCAAAATCTGAAGACCATATCTAAAATCGTTAAGCTCCCATCGAAAGTGATCGAGTAGTTAAAATAGTATGGGCTGTCATACAAGTAGAGTAGTATCCGCCACATGACCTCGGAGTCAATACTTTTTGAAAATTCAGTTAATAATCTTTATGTATTCCCAGGAAACGTGCAAGTCATAAACCTAATTTGTCACTAATCATGGAATTAATTAACCGCACAGGTGACCAACAGAAAATATATTTTTTGCACAATTTTTCATAACAGCTGTATGTGGAAGCATGGCGTCGTAACGTTGAAAGATTTCTTGACAAAGTGACGCCATTCGTAACGCGTTACCATAACCTGGTATTATTTCCTGTTGACATAGTATGGTCTGATAACAGGCCTTCACTTAACTCACTGTAACCAATGGAAATGAAAGAAATTAAAAACGGTGTAGTAATTGAAAATATTATATTTTGTAATGTATTGACTTCAATATTATGCATGGCTTTTTGTTACATGATAGAGTTTTCATTTAAGAAGATATTCAAGACCGAATTATATGTTCCGAGCAAAGTGTCAGACATATAGTGTTGTTAAAAATGCATAATATCAGTTTACTTTCCCCCTGAAGCATCGCAATGCATTTTCCCATGCACGTTCAATTTCGATACATACATTTGCGAAGTATTTCTTTCAACAAGAACAAGAATCATTTTACGAATATTTTTGTTAAGTTTCAGTTCCTTTCCGACCAAAAGCATTTCCTTGGTAAGGTAATTCATTTAGGACTTTCATTTTTGACGCATAAAATTAATGTTTCTTTGACTTTTTTATGGGATATAACAGGATGTTTAAAACTTCATTGGCTGTCATCATGCCGAGGGAATGGGGGCTAAGTATTTTTCCAATGACACTCTGAGGCATCCGACATTGGCACGTATCGAACCCGCGACCCTTGGATTAGGATCCGACGCTCTACCACCTGAGTAACCAAGGCTCCAGCATAAATAATGGATTCATACCGTACTTGATGTTATAGCTACGATCAATATACTAGTATTAAAATGGTATTTATTATAATGCATGAATTGGTGTTCATAGATCCTTTCGCTGTTTGATGAAAATGCATAAGCAGCTTCATCTTAACCGTCAATACGTGCATTCCTTTGTTTGTATGCACGTAATATTGCTACCATATCTCACACCCCACATAAAGGGATACTTTAATCCATTTGAATATGATTCAGTGCATTCACACATGTATGAAACTGTCATGGGATTTCAGTTCATACGCTTAAAGTAATGACTTGGAAAGAGATAGTAGGACAGATGGATAAATAATGATAAACTTAATACAATATTGTTGTCTTATTAAAATAACGAGAAATAGTATTCTAACGTTTTGCTTTCTTGCAACATGTGTACATCTATATTTTATCCAAAAATGTGATTACTAGAATTGATTTCGTTTGGTTTTCGGAATTGTGTAGTGCTAATATAGGTTCTTTTTGTTATAGAGAACCTTGAGTGTCCTTTAAATATTATTTCCTTTATGGTCGACATATATAAAACTCCAGATTTTGGTCATTTAAGTATACTTCAATGGATTTAGCTTTTAAACCACTGAATGATTGATTTACTGTGTTTGTTAAAGAAAATATACTACCTATACCGCTAAGTTTTAACCGTAAAATTAGAGTTTCTAGACGTTTTTATCGGACTAATCTTCAACTCCCCTAGTAAGAAATACCAGTATACGGCAGCTGCATAGCGTGATATACTTGAACCGGAAGTTCATCAATGACACCGCTTGAATATGCACAAATATAGTAAAACTATCCATCTGCTTAGAGACCACATAAGAAAAGAAAATAGGCGGATTTATAAATATCAGACCTCCTAAGAACCTAGTCCGATAATCAGACCTAAAACCACTGTATATCACGTAAGGTTTTAAGATTTTATGGATCCATTTAAAATCCTACCTGGAACGCACAACTCGGATAGGATAGTACAGATCAACTCTCGTAAGAGAGAGAGAGAGAGAGAGAGAGAGAGAGAGAGAGAGAGAGAGAGAGAGAGAGAGAGAATGGGGCAATCAGTCAAGTAGATATATATTTATCTCAGTGTACATGTATGACGCTGTGATGTGTATGCGAATGTATTTACGAGAGAGTGCACAAGTTAAATTTCCAGCTGAAGGTCCTGCTTGCATACACAGGGAACTATAAAAATGTACCAGTCTCTTTACATAATATGGGGACAAATTTAAAAAGTGCGTTGTTTAGCAATTTATCATAGCATTCTATACCTTCGAAAAAAGCACTGAAATAATCTTCAAGACAGCTATCCACCGGTGAAAGTGAAGCAATCCAACACATACACACACAAACAATAATTGATACAATGGAATTCTGA
This sequence comes from Megalonaias nervosa, assembly GCA_016617855.1. NCBI lineage: Eukaryota > Metazoa > Mollusca > Bivalvia > Unionida > Unionidae > Megalonaias > Megalonaias nervosa. The sequence goes on from JAECUM010041988.1 coordinate 18,042, forward strand.
TATGAGAAATGTACGCTAATTGATTAACCACTGTATAGCAAACATATACGATAATTTCCAAAAATAGTCAAGTGGATAGTACCTTGGAAAAACCGGATCTAATTATAGAAACGGCTTATGAACAATATCATATTACATTCCCCATGGATACAAATAGTGCACGCAATTGGGATGACATTGTCAATTTTCCTCACTTGTCATTTGTCAGGCAATTAAGCACAATTAGTATGGACAAATGTTTCTACAATATAAAGGACATCAAAGAAATATTTAAGAGCACAAATAAACTATTCAATACAGATTTCAAGAACGTTAGCAATGCTGAATAAGAATACAATGAAACCAGCTGTGACAAATGCCAACTGCACATAAAGGACACTATACTTTAAGTATACAGGACTTAATATTTTCTGCTTTTTTATATACATGGTACCAGTCTACAGTTGCATGAGCACACAACTTTTTTTCAAAATGTCCTTTTGCACTGCATAAAGAGAAGGTACCTCGTAGGACAATAACTGCTATGTTTAAAGTTAGTTTACTGTAAATGTTTTATTGCTTAAAAACGTACTAGTTTAATTTGGCGAGGATAGGCTTTGATAATACTCATAGATTTCGTTTCATTATTCATACAGAGAGAGAGAGAGAGAGAGAGAGAGAGAGAGAGAGAGAGAGAGAGAGAGAGAATACATTTTATAAGTAAGCCGCTCTGATAGGGAATGAATCAAGATACAATTGCAGGTATAAAGGAACAGTTTTGAAGATTCCACATGAAGTATATGGAAAGATGATTTGTGGAAGGTTGCATGTTGAAATGTAATGAGTGCAGATACAATTAGCAACAGAAGAGAAAATTCACAACATGAGAGGGATGTTTCAAGGCTACTTATTTTCTTCTGACTCTTGGGAATGTTCTAAAACCCACATCATAGTTATTTAGCACAACAATCTAATACTTGTGACCGACTCGTATCAGAAAAGGTTACCGTGAAGTCCATCTCTCTCTCTCTCTCTCTCTCTCTCTCTCTCTCTCTCTCACATACACACACACACACACACACACACACACACACACATAGGTGCGCACATAGATTAAACAAGAGGTGGTGTAATTCTTGTAATGTTTTTCACCCTTTGTTTTATCATGATACTTTGTGGTATTTCTTCATTATTACAAACTACAAAGGTACTTTTAACACTTAAGAACTTGCAACTCTAAATAGTTCTCGTATGAGACGGGTCATTAAGAGGACCTAAAAATAAAACAAGATTTGTTGCTAAATTGAAACGTTGATGAATTATGTTAGTCTCCAGCACGGATCGTGACTTCCTCCTTGGGAAACCCACTAATAATCAGTCAGAGTTAAAATCAACTTCAAGGTGACAACGGACTATAGACCGAATTCCAGTTCCTTAAGTACAGTTTAGTCAGTACATACATATTATAAACCACCTTATATCAACAAGTCGACATGGGCATGTGAGTCGGAATCCCTGCTGAACTCCAAATGGCGAATCACCTGCATTTTAAACGTTTCTACGGCATAAAGTTAACTAAGTGAAAAATAACTTACTCTGGTAATCGTTCCGAATGTGTTGCAATTCTCCCGCAATTCTGCCCCTGGTTTTTCAAGGTCTACAACAGAAAAATAAAAAGAATTAGCTTTCCGGAAATATTGAAAGCTCTTGAATATTATAATTCGTCGTTTGGACTGTGAAGAAATTTCATCCATTTGCACGATATTGTTATCTCTACTCCTTCTGAACAACATTAACACATACCTTCAAGGTTCAAGATTTGACAGAAGTATATGGAAAGATGATTCGTGGAAACTTGCATGTTGAAATGTAATGAGTGCAGATACAATTAGCAAAAGAAGAAAAAACACAACATGAGAGGGTTCAAGGTTACTTATTTCTACTGTCTTTTCGGAATGTTCTAAAACCTACAGCATAATTATTTAGCACAACAAGCTAATAATTCTGATCGACTCGTATCATAAAAGATTACTGTGAAGTCAATCTCTCTCTCTCTCTCTCTCTCTCTCTCTCTCTCTTTCTCACACACACACACACACACACACACACACACACACACACACACACACAGGGGCGCACATAGATTAAACAAGAGGTAGTGTAATTCTTGTAATTTGTTTTACCCTTTGTTTTATCATTATACTTTGTGGTATTTGATCATTACTACAAACTGGAAAGGTACATATTAACACGTTTTAACTTGCATCCGTAAAGATTCCTCGTAAGAGATAGATCATTACAAGGATCTAAAAATAAAATAAGATTTGTTGCTAAATTGAAATGTAAATGCATTATGTTAGTCACGAGCACGGCGCATAACTTCCTTCTTGGGAAACCCACTAAAAATCGGTCAGTCAAAATCAGTTTGAAGGTGACAACGGACTATCAAGTTAGTTCCACTTCCTTAAGTACAGTTTAGTTAGTACATACATATTACAAACCACCTTATACTAATAAGTCGACATGGGATTGCGAGACGGAACCCATGTAGGACACCCAGATGGCGAATCATCTGCATTTTGAGCTTTTCTATGGCATAACGTTAACTAAGTGTAAAAATAACTTACTCGTTCCGGATGTGTCGCACCTCCCCTGATGTCTGACCCTGGTGTTTCAAAGTCTTAAACCCAAAAATAAAAGTATTATCTTTCCAGAAATCTTGAAAGCTCTTCAATACTATAATTTGTCGTTTGGATTGTGAAGAGCCACCATCCATTAACGCAAGATTGTCATCGCTGCTCCTTCTAAACAACATTTATACGTACATTCATCCCATATCCATGTTGGTCCTGGAAAAAAATGGTGCTGTTGGGACATCAGTGGCCTTCTTAAAAAGTTTGTTATCGCTACACACCTTCTGAATGGATGGTCATATCAACATGGTGTTTTCACTAAAAGACTTCCGTTCATATCTAGCTAGTCCTAAATGAAAACAGTGTCAATCTGATTTTCAGTATGGCTGCCATGGCAGCCAGATTGAAAGTCTTGTCATTGCTACTTCTTGTACATAAATGGCTATATCAACGTTGGGTTTTCACTAAAAGACTTCCTATGATGTCTAGTCGGTCAAAGTTGAAAGGTATCTACTTAACGTCGAATGTGGCCACCAAGTCACCCAACTTGAACAATTATTATTGCAAATACTCCTGAACACAAAGGCGTGTTGACATGGGGTTGCTGCAAAAAACTTATTTTGGTGACGGTTGTCCTAAATTAAAATATGTGCCCATCCGAAATCCAATCAACATGAGGTTGTCACAGACTTTCTATGATTTCTAGGTGGCCCCTAAATAAAAATGGCCCCAGTCTCATGTCAGTATGGTGACCATGGTGGTTATCTTGAAAATATTGTTATTTCTGCTCCTTGCAAACTGATGACTATATCAACATCGGGTTTTCACCAAGAGACTTTTTATGTTTTCTAGTTGGTCCCAAAGACAATGATGCCAGCCGTGCATACAATATGGCTGAGACGAATGCTGTCGGGAATACTTTGTTGTCACTACCCCCCCTCCCCCCAATGGTCATTATGACAGGAGATTTTCACTGAAAGACTACTTTTCTCGACTAAAAATGATACCAACCTGGCGTCCGATATGTCCGCCACATCAACAAATATTAAAATCGTGTTATCGCTGAAGAATATCAAAGATGGCTGGAGCAAAGGAAAAGAAGAAATGGTATTATATTAAACTGTAGCATGTGTATCTTTTGGCACATTGACTTACATCAGCATTTACCTAGTGTTTTGATTGTGTTTTAAGGGAGAGGAGGTAAATAATATTTTCACAACATGTACTTAAAATACCAAACTGACAAACTTGGACACAATCAGTCAGATCATTATTGTTACATATCATTATAAATTACAGAATAAATATGTGCTGACTACTGAAATATTTTAATTTGGAAAGTTACAATTAATGAGAATGTAAATCGCGCGAGATTTGAATATAAGCTATTAACGACACTCAAAATATCCTTTAAAATGTATCGTATGTCAAGTGTACTAATGTTGTCTTTATTCTGAACATACATGATTTAGTTATATTCGTTTAACAAAAACGTAAATATCATGCTATGTAGTTTTCATAACAATATTCTTCCAGCAGACTCCTACAGAAAATAAGAATATCACCAAAGCAAATGATGTAAGCAAACTTGTCGTTGCATGTTTCACTTAATGAAGTCATAACCAATGGATAGACACAGCTGTACATATATGTGTGCATATAAAAAAGTAAACAAATTCATCATACCTTCCACCAAGCTTTTCAATTTGTTATGATAAAATTATTATGGTGCATCCGTGAATGATGAGCCTTTATAAAGCTTTTCAAAATGTTTTAATAATCACCAGTTCTGATATCAAGGTGATTGCACAGACTTGCAAAATATTCCTAGTTTTCTGAGCAGTTAGGGACAAAAATCCGCATTTGCAGGAAACCAGCAAGGAAATTAATAAAGACAGTACCCCATCCACCAACAGAATAAAAAATTAATATGGAATGTCAAACACGAAAAGCAAGCAATACGTACATTTAGATAATCAGCCCGTATATCCGCGTCTGTAATGAAAAATCCGTATAATAGGTAAAAAAATCGTACATAAGGTCAGTCTGACAAATATTTACATAGAGATCTGAAATCAGTGAACTTATTTTCTATTGATACAAAGCGTGTCTCAGAATAACCTAACCAAAATGATCTGCAGTAGCACGTAGAGTCAAAGGGATACAACTCCTTATTTAACATATGGACAAAACTGCGAAGACACGATTTTAAAATCTTTCAAGATAAAGCGAGAGGATTTATCTTCTATGGATAATTTGCAGATATCTTCTGATATGTCATATCCGTTCATTCGTGTGTCTGTGCATCCATCTATACGTTCGTTTGTATTTTTTTTTTAAATCTGAGGTCTATATGCACTGTTTCAAGAAGGGTGATCACATTTGATACTAGATTTTAGTACAAGACGATGAAGGTTTCTGATCGGCAGAAGAAACAAATATGAAAAGGCGTTGATATCTATGACGGCTTCTATCTCTAGTTAACACTGGGACGAAAGACAAAGCTTTCGGAATGACATGGTTACAAAACAGACTGTCAAAAGAAATATCGTTTCCAATTGGTCAGCTTTGGCTTTGTCATATTGAATATTGACCTGTACTTGTTAAAAGCATCATTATTTTGACAGTTGATGTTTTACTTTATAATCACTATGTAATATTAAACATTACTTTGTGTGTATGGAGCAACAACAATTTCAAAACTTGAAAGACTCCAAGTTACATGTTTGTATGATATTGCCTTGAATTGTGAACTATTTCTCTATGAAGCAAAACTAACATATTTTTAAAACTTTTAGGTTTAAAATAAAAATGCTTTGGTTTCCGATGTATGACAATCCAATATACAGTATGTTCCATTTTAATATGTGTATTCCAGCAGCACAAAAATGTATTAAAAAGTGAACCTGACAAACTGCTATGCTTTTCAATGTGTAAATATAGCCGTAATGACGAATCATACATTCGTAAGAATATATTGTCAAACTTTGACTTAATAGGAAATGCATATACAATCAAATTAAATTACTGAGAGAAGAAAGCGAAAAGAATAGCAGTAAGTTTACATCACATTACTATGTGCGAATCTTCAGTAGGTCTTTAAATCACAACACGACATAGGAATCCTCATTAGATCTTTAAATCACAACACTACAGATTAATCTTCATTAGTCCTTTTAATTAAATGAATCCTTCAGGTGAGCATGTAAAATCGTTCGAAAAACAATATATAAAGAGCAATTGAAGTAAGGTAAAAATAATTTGCATGGAAATTAGCAAGTATTGGTCATATGCGGTAAGAGAAAAGTTAAAATGCCAGGGCCTGGGCAGTGAGTTGAAAAGATAGAATATTGAATTACTGAATGTATTTTCGCAAAACTAACATTAAAATGGATTAGCAGTTGTTTCAAGACTGTGCAGCTCTATTGATACATTATCATGTCCGAGTAAAGACACCATCAAATGTTTATACAAGTATGTAACGACTGCATATAATAAACTAAATCAACTTGCATGCTTTCTCATGAGAAATCCCAACGCTTATTAATCATTGCACATTACTATCCCTCCCCTATTCTGGGCCATACCATAGAAGGCATAACCCAAGAGCCCAAATTTATGCATGAAATGGTAAAATTCCCATTACGCAAGGAAGAATGACTAAAACTGCGGCATAATTCGAATGACTTACCTCAGTTTTGATGCAGAATATTATCTTGTATACAACTGCAGAACACTCGAAACAACCGAAATGTCTAATGCAAAGTTTGGACCCATCTCTCTCTCTCTCTCTCTCTCTCTCTCTCTCTCTCTCTCTCTCTCTCTCCCCATGCCCATACACAATGAAGACTTACCGTTAATCTGACAGGAATGCAATGTCTATAGCAATAATCTGTATTCAGAAAATGTGACGGAAATGACACTTTGTGAAGGTAGTGGGCGCTTATATCTAGACACACATGTATAGCCCATGGAAATTCCATATCTTGCTATGTCTGGATAAAGTGAGAATAGAAACATATTTTTGTGAGTGCATCCCATCTTTCTTGAAATAATTCTTGATGTTTCTCATTCGCATTACAAAGTACATACACATTATTCTCGAATATATGCAATCATCATGAGTTGCCAATTAAGTATGGAAAGAAAAGGGAAGTTGTTTTCTAATTCCAATCTCGTTAAAAGCAGTCTGAGTTATGTCCCATCAAAGACATGGAAATTCCACTGGAAACTTTCAACCTGAGGTTTTTTGAAGTTACCCCAGCATTTCCATCTTTTAAATGTGTAATAAAGTTTTAATTTTTTTTTCGATCATTTTTCTATTTGATATTGTTTATATTTGAGTTGTTATGGTGATATTGTTCGCCTATATATAGTCATTTTTGCTGCCCGTTAACTTTGTTACTACAATGGAAGTGGGGTAGCTCAGTTGTTAGAGCGTCAAATCGTAATCCAAGGGTCCCAAGTTTGATATCCACCCAGGTCAGCCCAGAGTTGGGAAAGGCATTTAGCTCCCATTCCTCTGCACGATATGGTCAATGCTCTATTTAAACTGCCTTTAAAATCCTCATAAGCCAAAAATAAAATGTTAGGTATTACATCTGCAAGCCACACATGATGAAATATAAATAATTAAATAGAAATATCGGGCCCCGTATCATGGAAATGTTTCTTAGCTAATAATTCAAGATGAAGCCATCATTTCCTAAATTTAAATACAGGGCCTGACCTGGAATTCTGTACCTGCTAGGGAATTTGGGACCTGGTCATAAATACGGGGCCTTACCATGAATTATGAAAATTTGCATGGAATATGATCAATGGCCTAGAATATGTCTCATGGTCTAGAAGTCATAACACATTCCACATAATGATTCAGACTTTCACTAGAAACTCGTTCATTAGAAATAGAAGTTACACAGACGAAAATGTTTTCAGACAATGCAGTATCCGGTGGCCTAGTGATTAGAGCGTCCGCCTCGGATGCGGGAGGTCGTGGGTTCGATCATCGGCCTAGTCATACCAAAGACTTACAAAAATGGTACTAACAGCTGCCTCGCTTGGCGTTCAGCATTAAGAGGTTAGTGTTAGGACTAGTCGACCTGGTGTCAGGATAATGTGACTGGGTGGGACATCATGCTACATGTCTGCGGCAAGACGCCCCAGTGCTAGACATCACTATAAACTGCCACACTGTAGACATCGTAGCGAGATGACTGAAAAATTGTTAAAGCTACGTTAAAAATCCAAATCACACACACACACACACACACACACACACACACACACACACACGAAACTCGTTCATTAGAAATAGAAGTTACACAGACGAAAATGTTTTCAAACAATGCAGTTTCATTTAATAAAAGCAAAAATGACTAAACAGTTCATCCAAATAATATGAACAATCATAGAAACGTTTTGAACCTTTAATGAATTCAAAGCTTGGACAAAGTCAACAAAACGATCAACGAATTCAGAAAATAATAACAAAACCAGCCACACGAAACAACGGCAAAAACAACAACAACAAAAGAACAGCAGCAACAACAACAGTACTACTACTACTACTACTACTACTACTACTACTACTACTACTACTACTACTACTACTAATAATAATAATAATAACACTAATAAATAAATAAATAAATAAATAAATAAATAAATAAGTAAATAAATAAATAAATGAATAAATAAATAAAGTATGTCAATCAGTAGAGCAACCGGGGCAGTAATTCCGATGAAAAATAGTGATACAAATGGTGTAGGAAGAACATAAAACTTTGGGTTAAATGTTCGGAAAACAGAGCAAAAACTAGTTCGGACTTATGAACCTTAGGACAAATGATGCTTTGAACCATGGAGCAGTTACCTTCAATAAACTACACGCAGCTACAGCACAACAACAACAACGACAAAGATTTCAACAATCATATTATACAATTTTCTTGAGGAGGTTATGATTATTGTTGTACCACTTAAAACAAAGATGATGACGACCGACAATGACTCTGATGATTACGACGAAGATAATGGTATGCAACGACATAATATTTGTAAGCAGTGGTATAGACAGGACGTGACGATTTTCATTATTGTACATTGTTAATTAAAATTATATTAATATCATGCTCATCTCAAAACGATCTAACAAATTAAAATGGTAAGTAACGGGCATTTTACATACCACCTTGTTTGAAATCTCTAATTGATCAAATGCGCAAAGTTGGTCCTAGGGTTTAGGTGGTGTGATGTCTCTGACTATGTTAATGTAAATTGATGCATATGCTGTAATGTATTTTCCCATCCCATCCTACTCCCCGCCGCTCGTTCAATCCTTCCATATGTGCGAGTACTCGACTTCGCCCATTGGGCTATGGGAACCACGTCGATGCTTCTGCTGCAGCGGATGATGGCCAGTTCGACAAAGATGATGATAACGATGATGGCGATGATGCTAGTAGATGTGACGAAAATGATATGACACATTTAGTGAAGACGATATTAATGATGAGGCTTATGATGACGAATAATATAAACCGAAAAGGAGGAGGAGGAGGACGATGATGATGGTTCTGAGGTACGAGTGATAGCAACAGTTTTAATATTTTACTGTTGCTAAGTCGGTGGTGATAAAATTTTATCAACTGCATAAATAGACCACATTCTCCCGTTATCGAAATGTGCACGACATGTTCAAGTAGTACCAATGCCACGATTACATAATTACAGGTATACAAGCAATGGCAATTTCCGCAATTTCGTGGCAGTAGATAAGGTGTAAAATAATAGCCACGATGTACAACAACATAATATTTTCAATACTTTTACCCTCCTTCTCTTGACTAGCTAAAGCGAACGAAAGGTGAGTCATTTTACCTAAAGTTATTGATATTGTATGCTCCTTCACTCCCACTGTCATGTCGCTGTAACCGTGAACAAAGAATAAAAAACAATGTCTGAAACAAGATAGCCAATGGATGTACGAAACGGAAAACTAGAGCAACTGTTACGGCTCATTTACTTACGTTACTCAACAGGGTATAATAATTTCGAAAGCTCTAGGTACTTCTTTCCCAAATTTTTCACACTTATGTTATTACGAGGTTTTTTAGGTGTCATGCAACAGAAGGCTGTGCGCTACTATTGGGCATACTGGTTCGAGTGATGCCGCAGTATTCGAGTGTTTGATGTTTGATTTATCTATGTTTGATTACAATGGCATGGACAAAATTAAAACGTTCCATATATCCAGTCAATACATTTACACATGCAATCACTAACATGATTTATAATTAAAGTAATTAATATACGGTAATAACGAAAGGTTGTACTAGTCGGAGTGAGGTGGGGTGGTAAAAGAGGGAGACGGGATGGGGAGAGGGAATGTCACACGTAATAGCTTCCCAACATCAATTTTGCGTTATTCGATATAATGAGCAATTCTTGCACTTTCGTTTAAACAATTCCATAGCGTATTTAACCTAAAGTCAACATGGTACAAAACAGAATCAGTATTGATTTCACTGGTGGAATCTATACAAAATGTAAAGCAAAACACGTGTCATAACGGAGTACTTAATAATCACGGCTGTTTTGTTTGCATCTGTCTGGCTCTTGTTCATGTTGTTGCTTGCTCTTTC
>JAECUM010041989.1:0-20000 GCA_016617855.1 Megalonaias nervosa
TGATTCTTTCACGCTCCAAACACATGACTCATTCAATTACTAACACATTCCCAAATGAAAAACATAAATGAAAGTGAAATGCAAATATTCAAAATGAAAGTGAGATTCACATAATCTCACGTACTGTAACCGAGATTGAGATTCACATAATCTCTTGTAATGTAAATGAAACTGAGATTCACATAATCTCATGTAATGTAAATGAAATTGAGATTCACATAATCTCATGTAATGTAAATGAAATTGAGATTCACATAATCTCCTGGAATGTAAACGAGACTCAAATAATCTCATGTGATGATAACATAACTCAATTGTTTTCAATTAAAACATCATCAATTGAAACAAATACTTTCAATGTTAAACAATACAACGATTGCACCAAACAATGACTCGTGACTCAATCATACGATAACTATTTGTAAAAACTTGCATCCGAAACCATTTGACTTGGTTTATGAGGACATTTGTCAAAACCACACAGTTCTCCGGAATTCCTGGGTCGGCTCACTTGTTTCGGCCCCATCCACCCTTCACGGATCCACCATGCGCACAAGTTTATACATCATGCAGTTCCTTCCTTCGGCCCCATCCACCCTTCACGGATCCACCATGCGCACAAGTTTATACATCATGCAGTTCCTTCCTTGTATGGACTTGATTCCACCCCATACAGACATACAGACAGCCAGACCGTCAGTCTGATGTATCTGCATACACATACGCACAGCTACACAGGTACACAGCTATACATCTATGCATCCACACACAGCTACACCGCTATGCATCCACATACACAGCTCCACCGCTATGCATCCACATACACAGCTCCACCGCTATGCATCCACATACACAGCTCCACCGCTATGCATCCACATACACAGCTACAATAATAAAACCAAACTGGTCATAATAAAAGGTACACAATTACAATCTATAGATACATGCTACTAACTTAAAGGCTTAATAGGAACTTGTAACAATTCAAAAGTTCGTTTCAAATCTGCGTAGTGGTAAAGACAACATTTCACACTACGACATTAAAACTGAATATGCTTCACATATCAAATGTTTTGCTGAAACAGACAACGTTCTGACATGAAGGATAAACCCAATTGAGTGACACCATTGTGAACATATCTGGTTTCTATAAAAATGAATAAGAAAGCTAAAGAATTAGTTAACTGTTAAATGGCATCCCCATTAACGTTTTGTGGATTAAGGTCAAATCTGGCTTCGTTCATGAGTGATAAAGATGCAATCATATTTTCCAAAAGAATAAAAAGGAAATCTGTGACCAAAAGGAATTTGAAATTCGAAATGCACAACGACTGCGTTTTTACAGTTGTCAAACAATTATAGGAAATGAATTTATTCAGGTCATCATAAAATACAATTAACAGTATAAAGATGAAAAAAGTAGGATGGACCATACATAAAGACAAGCACTGTTTGGTTGATAGATGACAATTAAGTACGGTGCATTTGGCAAACGGTGCTTGGAATAATGTGGTATTCTTTATTTAAAATTATGTCACTTTTGTGTACCCTTACTGTATAACACAATCAAAGAAACGTGAATTCTCTCTCAAATACTTTGTAACAGTTTGACAAACCTTTTGTACAATCAACCAAACAGATGCTTCAAACTGCCTCCCAATTAAACTATTTTGGCTAGGTCAGCTGAGTTTTCTTCACTGTGAACAGTCCCACAGTTATCAACATCGGCTAGTAACTCTATCCACGTATATAGTGTATGTTCAGATTATATCTAAATCGCCTTTTTAATTTTGTGTAACCATTTATTAAAGTTAGTCTGATTAAAAAGACAAATTTAGATAAAAATAACGAATGACACCAAATATGTCTGTATATTTAGTCTCTTTCAGATGATTTCATTCCGCGGTCATAAAAGAAAGGATTTCCTTATCTGTATTTGTCATTAATCAATTGGACAATTAATTCCGAAATAGTTGTATTGCACACTAAACGTATATTTTTCTAGTTTAAAAACTTGCTTACAATCTTTGAGACATGTCGAGGTGTTAAGTTTAATCTGAAATCCCAAGGAAAAGTGTAAGTATGTAGTTGACACTGATCTATCTGACTCTGAAAGTAAAATTATTCAATAACGTCTTAGCTAGTGCATTGTGCATAAGCTGCACCAGTTCGTAACTTTTTCGAATTAGCTAACCCTAAATATTTGTATAAAATAAATATATTGCGGTCATTCTAACTGAAGAGGCCATCAGTTTTGTCGGATATTGTTATTTCTTCTACACGCATTGTCTCCAGGTAGATTATCACTGAATTGTTAGCATCTTCTCTTACTTCGATGTCAAAAGAGATGGGAAATCTATTCAGACATAATCAGCATATTTCGACTTTGGATTTGCTATCCGTAGAGTTTGCTCAAATCTGAGTTACAATGTTGTGCTGGATCAGCATACTTATCTCTTTGCGTTATCTTATCGTGCTAGTGAGGGCTTTTGCATATTCTCACGTTCTCATTTATTGTGCTAAATCCCTGTACTTTGTACAAAATCTTGCAATCAGTGAATATACTAACAGTCACCATAAGGGTAATAATAAATACCTTTTCGTACTTTACTTGATCAGCATAAGGATGGTAGAAAACATTCAGTTTGTTGTCAGTGTTGTTGTTGTTTGTCTCATTTTCTGGATAATTATTTAAACCAGGCGGATGCATAGTGCTCTTGTGGACGGAACGATCAAAATATGAATATAAGTTACAAGCATCATCCAGCTTGTTCACGTTCTGAGTCACTAAACTTTGGTATCTAAATCTTTCATTCAAAGAGCAAAGTGTCATGGCTCTGCTTTTTCATTGCAGTTTTTATCTTATTCTTCTTTACATCATTTAATTCTTTTGTTTCTTTTTAAGTTCCATCTGGATCAATTAATTGGAACAAACAGTTGTTTCTTGCAAATGCGAAACAGATTTCTGTTCCTTCCCAACTTATTCGCAGGCAAAATATTTGATATTGATTGTGCTGATGAGTATTTTACTGGTACACGTGCATATTTTATCTTCAGCACACAGGCACTAAATATTCGGCACAGTGCATAAAAAGATATGTGTTTGCTTACTACATTCGTCCATAACTAGCAAGCATCGATACTGTTGAAAGTGATTATTTTGCAGTTGAACGCATTGTTTGGTTTCAATCCTATAATAAAAAACGATGTTTGATTTACTCTGCGCAGATTAGTCTCGATTCATTACGTGATCATATTCCTTTCCGACGTCTAATGAGTAGGCATTACTTGCATTTGCTGCTGCACAAATATCTCTCTAATCCAATGCAAAGATCGATAAAATGCCCAAGAATAATACATACAGAATATTCATGTAATAATAAGGGCGCATCAGCCTGACTTACTGATTTAAATGACATAATGATCTACAAAATCTACTGAGACTAACGTACATTCAGCAGAATGGGATATAAGACGTTTAGATAACTCTCAGCTAATGTCTTAGGTAAAGTTTCATACTTAATGTGTCAAGCAACCATTCCTTATTTTTAAACTCCTTGCCTTTTTAGCATCTGAAACTGTATCTCTTAACGCACATTTAAATTGATGCAAACAACATACTCCAAAGTCTGAACAATTCCACAATACTAAACTCAAACCCATTTTCATTATTATCGATCTTTTTTAATTTACCATCACAATAATCGATGAAACACTCCTTATACCAATATCCATGTTCAGTCCAGTTTTAAATGACTGTTTGCTTCCGATTATTTCGGTTTCAACTGAAAATAATTCTAGCACTAAATGCATGAGTTCTTATTAAATTCTGCTGCAGTTTTCAGTGAATACGTTCATATTACAAACCTTTTTCTTATCATTGAAATATTTTCTCAATCACATTCTAATTTTGACTACTTCCACATAAACGAAAATCCCGTGTACCGTGTAGTTATAAACTAAATATTGATCACCATATTCTCTTGTCTGTTTTGATTTTTCCACGTCAGCGTATAATTCCTTTGCAGTAAAGATAAGATGTGTTATCATATTTATCTGTTAACTTGACTCTGCAACACATATATTGTAAAATGTTTTCATAGCTGTTCATGGCTTTCATACACATTTCCGTGATTTCGTTTCCTTCTGTCTTTCTATTATTTAGGTTAAGTCATATTTCTTTTGCATCTATGACAGAGTATTATTATTGGTTGTCATTTTGTTATTGAGGTTAGTAATTTAAAGACAATTAGATCATTAGCTTTCTGTTCTTATACGCTCTTTGTTTATTTCGTCATTCAGATATCTTTGTCATTGATAAACATAGGTCTGTAAGCATTTATGGCGTTACAAAGATGTCTTTTTCTTCTCCATGCCAATATTTAAAGCGTCCATTACACATATACCTCTGCTCGATCAAATATAAATATTACTGAATATTATGCATCTAATCTGCTCTTTCTTAGGCAACGTGTTCAATATTCCTTTCAACAAGTCTTGGGCATCTAAAAGAAATAACTTTGCTCTAAGGAATCAGGTTTTGTACATCTTATATATAGTTAGCTCTTTAACGCTATGCATAATAAGTGATAATGTTTTGTCAGGTAACTGATAATTTATTGCAAACTTATTCTTTCCAAGTTTTAATATCTTTTCAACTAGTATCCTTCAAAATCGCACGTGTATGAGCATCAAACACGGGTCTCCACAAACTGTTTAGGTAGGAGGATGTCGTAAATATGTTACTTTCAGTTGTATCTCCTATGGAAGTGAATGCAATTTCGGTGTCCTTGTTCAAAGTTGTACCTAAATTGCGTACCATCTCGAAAGGTCAATAACTAAGACTCCTCAGAGATTGATCTGTCGTTATTTTATCATTTTCTGACGGGACAAATATATCTTACATGAATACCAAGAAAATCTACATTTTTTTACGTTCATCACTTATGCAGATATTTAATCAGTGTGTGGAACCTGTTGGCCATTGCTTGTAGCAACCATTATCACTGTATGAAACAATGGTTCAGCGTCAAAGATTATTAACAAGTATAGACAATAGTAAACACGAATAATAAAAATTAGTATAAGTTGTTATACATTAATACCTACTGCTGTCAAAATACTAAAAAAGGGGCAACAGAAAATAAATTTGCAAAATTAGCGTAACAGCAATCGGTTTGAATATCATGTAGGAGAAACTGACCCCTTTATTAACGAATACAACAGAAGAAGTCAAGATGTAGAATTGTAGATATTATATCTGCTCTTAAAAGACTACTTACTACCCAAGTGGAACAACACTTAATGTGATTATTTCAATGCTGCTGACATGGTCGAACCAAAATTAAAATCTACAAAATCTATTGCTCAGATGTATGAAAAACATATAAAACATATTAAATATCTTTTTAGGTGGGCGGAATTAGACAAAGAAACTATTGCTAATAAAAGAGCTGTATCACAAAAACAGTTGGAGTGTGTTAAAAGCATAAACTGTACAAGCAACTGAAGAGAACTCTTGGAGACAATATTGAAAGAATAAAATGCAGAAATTGTTTTGAGGCTTAAGGAACATCGGGCTTTCGTTCCTTTATTGTAGTATCTTACAATACTGCCCATTTCATTAGGCAACAAAAAGGTACCTTCAATGCATAGTTCAATTTCACTTTTGAATTTTTTTTAATCTATTATATATTATTGAAAATGAACCGGAATGCCCTCATGTGTGCCATAAATGTAGTTATGCACAATGTCTTGTTTTCATTGTTGTATTAAGTACAGTAATTTCTTTATATGTTTTCCCTTCAAATCTCCCATTTCAGAAACGGCTGATCGCCTAAACGTACATGCCTGATTTTATAGTCAGGAAGGTAGACCTTTGGAAATGTTGTTTTGTATTTCGAAATGTTGCCTTCTTTTTCTGCTCCAAATCTATCTGTTGTCAAGTGGCTGAAAAGATTTATGCGTACGTTTAGTCGTGCCTATTGAATTGTGATGGGTAATGAATGTAATCATCAATTAAATTTGCAAGAACATTAACCCATGTCCTGGTTTCATTTCAAAGAAATACTTTCATATTTATAGTCAGTAGAGTTCTACTGACTCTTCCTACTGCCGATGCTTTGTCTCAGTCACTTGAAAGTTCTCAGTGATCTTTCTTTCGCAGCAAAAACTTAACTTTCCTGCTGTAGAATTGTTCTTTCATCAAACAGAAGCAGTCGTGGCTATTAATGTTTCAAGCTGTTTCTATGAAAACTGTAAGTACTTTCTATATGTTATTATCACTTTACTAAAGAGGTTGTGTGTGTGTGTGTATATATATATATATATATATATATATATATATATATATATATATATATATATATATATATATATATATATGATGTGTTCCTACGCATGTAGGGGGGATGCAAGTTATTGTCAGAAAGAAAGTGAATGAAAACACTGGGTTCTATATTACTAACGTGTTTGATGAGATTGTAAAATTAAATGTGCATGCACCATCCTACTCTTTACGACATCGATAGAATCGAAAGGAAGACAGAGGATGAAAAGACAGAATACGCTAGGTCAGTCGTGCAAATGTCACAATGTCAAATTATATGGGTACATAATTAAAACAAAGACAAACGTTGTGTTTGATGCTGGCCACTTTCGTGACTTTGTATTGAAATAAATGAAATGTATTGAACCAAAAATTTGCTATGTATATACAGGATAACATAACTATTTAGACAAAGTCTAAAGAGTAAACATGCAAGCAAATTGAACAATGAGACATACGGTAAAATACAGAAATATTTTGAAGCTGCAACCGCCAATTTTCACTGGTGTAGGCAAAGGGTCAGCACTATTTGCCGACAGCTTCTTGATGTTTGGGTTAGTATTTCGAGGTTGGTCTGATCGTTGGAAACGAAAAAGCTGGTTGTTAGGTCGCTGCGGTTGCTGGCTGTATTGTGGGAGTACCTTAAAGGGGTGAGTAATTGGTTTGGGGCAGCGAACGAATGAATGTCCACCTAAACAATTGAAGCACTTGTGCTGAAAATTGCATGAAAAACCCGATGAACAGCGACCGTTTTTGTGGTACATAAAACAAACTCCCTTCGGATACTTTGTGTTTGTACTTTGTGAGGGATTGGTATGTGTGTAGCTGTTATGACTCGACTCTAGCACAGCCTTCATGTAGAGTTCTAGATGTGTGGTACCCCATTTAGCTTCCCCCTTTGCAACCAATTGTCGAAAGTTGTGATCATAGTACCTCCAATCGGCGCGTCTCTCCTCCAGTTTAAGGGCAGTTTCCATATGGTGGGGAAGAGAGGTACTAAGCAGGGGATGCTTCTCACATAAGACACTAGTGAACCTGCTCCAAGCAAGAAGTTGGATGTTCCTAACGTTTGGGACAATGCTAAGTTCAGGGCCAGTACTGTGCGTATGTAATTGAAATTTGAAACCCGCATCCTGTGCGTTATTCAGGAGGGTATAAAAATAAATGTATGAGCCCGCCCATATGTTTGCCTTAACTTAACGGGATTAAAGTGGATGGGGAGACCGACGAGCTTACAAACTGTGACTGGGAAAGCCTCCCCCCCCCCCCAGGCAGAAACGATTTGGTCGATGTTACCTGTATCCACAGCTGTACCTGTAAATGAAGCTGTGTCTTCCACAATGGCACGTGAGACTATGGATGCCGCTGGTGTGTGGTCTGGCTCTCTTTACTGCCACTTGCGACGCTGCCGCAGCTTTCTTCGTAGGGGGCATTCTGTAATGAATGCCACAAAAAGTTAACAAATACATGAAGTTCATTGTATTACTACGTAGCAATCGTTGCAAATGCATAACCCTTACTGTAAACTTATGAAACTCGCTGTTCACTGTAGTGAGATGAGGAACGAATTCGGCAATAGTAAGTAAGGAAAATGAAAAAAGGAACCAAGTTTGACTTACTATGAACAGTGTGGGTCAATGTTTTGAGGTGCGGAATGCAACATGAAACCAGTACAAACAGGACCTAACGAACTGGGCAACACATAGCCCAGTTACATGGAGCGAAGTGGTGGAAGCAGAAAGCACAAATAACCAATTTAGAACAAATAGTAAGGTGCGGAACCCAAGTACGCCAAGTATGAAATAGTAGCAAACGGAAACACAAAGTAATATAATATCCAGTGGTACGGAACCAGCTGGAAGACACAAGGTAAATATAAAAACCAGTGGTACGGAACTAGCTGGCTAACACACAATCCAGTGGTACGGAACCAGCTGGACAACTTAAGCAAGTGGTACGGAACCAATTGAAAGAAAATATAAAAACCAGTGGTACGGAACCAGCTGGCTAACACACAATCCAGTGGTACGGAACCAGCTGGACAACTTAAGCAAGTGGTACTGAACCAATTGAAAGAAAACAAACATGCAAACGTTAAATCCTGTTCAAAAGTATTTAGCAGTGTGACAAGGACAGAAGATGGACCAAACACTCTTAGGCAAATATGTAGATGAAATGAATTTATGTAATGGGCGGTGGGAAATATATCTACATATAGCTTTATGGTTCTTATACAATTGGCCGGCGACATTGTTTGCAAGCCACTATAATAGCCCCTCTGAGCGACTTGTACAGGTGGTATTGGCCTTTCTTGGACAAATGAACGCCGTCCCGACAAAAATTTTGAATGCAAGTTGTAGCTTCTTCAGAAAAAGAGAACTTATTATTGTGGTTCCAGAATGCAAGATAGTTGTGTCTGTCCACCTCGAGTCGTAGAATGGCATTTGCTTGTTGTGCTTTAGTTCTGTACGATGTTATGTAGGAGTGGTCTAAATTATTGGCCCTCGCCCCTTCCCCTCCCATAAAACGAGGCAATAAAGCACAAATGACTATCTTTTTAACCTGATATTTACGTTGCAATATAGACGCCAAGCCTAAGATCTTGTAGGCGACCTCCTCTGGCGATGTCGAATCGTCCCGATTAAAATCGTTTTCCCCAACCAAAAGGATAGTTATGTCAGGTTTAATTTTGCGTACAACAGAGAGATCGTGCCCGATAATTTTTTCGACAGTCCTGCCCCCAACCCCATACATATAAATTCTAGAATAGGGACGAATGTTAAAATAGGGGCGCAATCTAGCGTCTGCTTCTGATTTCAAATGATGCTGCAATCTTTTACAGATGGAATGACCCAGTACGAGTGTGACGTAATGCATAGTAAAAGAAAGGTAAGCATAATGAAACACGTTAATACAAAAATGAAGTACTTAACTTTCAGGACGATCTGTATGTGCCAAAATTTCAGGAAACGAGGAAGGTCTAACAGCGTGAAACGATAACCACAAAGAAAAAATTTCTATCAAAAAGACAACACATCTGCACCCCGGAAGGAAATTGGTTCAACTGACGCCAAGATCCTTAGCAGAAAGAATCGCTCCGCGCGCATCCGGTGCGAAATCATTGCGATTGGTTGGGCAGAGCACATGATGCAAAACATTAAATTCATTGGCCCTTGACAGCGCGTTACGCGAAATATCTGGCGGGAAATTGTAGACCCAATCACACCTCCCATAAATGTCCTTACGCGCGCGTAAATAGTTTTATATATATATATATATATATATATATATATATATATATATAACATTCACGATGTTCATCTTGTATTGTTTCATATGCTTGCATGTCAGTAATGTCTAATCATCACTGGGCATACACTTGGCTAGCTTAGACCCTTCTTTGGGGAAATCATTCCTCGTTCGCTTGTGTAATATGTAAGTAAATTGTTCGGTTAACCATCGTTTCAATTCAACTTACTTTAGCTTATGTATATTAATATTTTCCTACAATTGATTTATACTTGTGTAAACAACAGGACTTTCATGATAAAGCTGCCTTAACATTGTTATTTGTCGATTATTTAAAACGGCGTAAAACATACTTAAACATACTGTATGATTTGTCTTCAAGTATTACCATCAAGTCCACGGGAAAGCCGTTTAAAAGAGGTATTTTTGTGTCCAGCAATAAGTACCTATCTGTCAAGACTTTTAAATGCATGAATGATTCCACATTAATATCGATTTTGACCGTTCATGTTGTTGATTCTGACACAGCTACTTCATATACGGAAGTGTTAGGTGCTGTTTTAAATTAAGCTTTATCCTCAATAAATTGTGTTTCTGTATTTTTTGTTGTTGAACCATTGTAGAATACTTTGCGTGATATTCAGTTTGTATAGTCAATTAGGCCGAGTGCGAAGTTTTGTATTTTGCTGTATGGAATACTTAATTTACTCCCGTCCTCAGGATTGAAGATACTCATTACGTGGTTCCCAAAACGGAATGCACTCTGTAACTCTTCATATTGTGGATCATTGGAGAATATCTGTTCATTTTTATTTAAAAGTCACAAATTAATACCTTCGTTCTGAGTAATGTTTTTGCTTAATACAGCTAGCTCTGACCATAACTTTTTCCCGCATATTATTGTAGACAATTAGTAATTTTCTTTTAAAGCCGACATTGTTGCTTTCATATTAAACCAGTGAAGTGGTTTTATTTCAAACAGCGCTATTTAGTGAACAAACTGGTGGGTATGGGTAAGTCAAAACATGATCACTATTTCGCTCATAATCAAAACCTTCAAGTCTAAACCAGACTTCGATGCGCGTCACCAAGGTGCACTACATTAGAATTTGATCAAAGCGGGTGCATGGTACTATATATACATCTAAATACAGTCCTATGAACCATGGGGTTATTTTTGGCTATAATTATATCTCAACACATTCTCATTCCTAAGTGACTACACCATAATGCCATCTCGGAGGAATCGTTCAACATTATCCTCGTTGAAGGTTACAAAAAAAACCCTAAAACAATCATGAATAATAAACGATGACGCAAAAAAATAAACAAAAAAAAAAACCCGAATACCCGCAGAAGGCCGTGACAAGACCATAAAAGTCTCGCTGACAATTCATAATAAGCCCTGTTTTGTATGTTGGGAATCTGCAGATCTTTCTGACTGGAGGCCTATTTTCAACCCACCTCCTGCATACTATCCGGATTTTCAGTAACAGACGAAAACAAATTTTTCCAAAATGGCATGTCTTTTGCGTTCACGACTGCACTTCCTGGAAATTTTATTAGGTTTACTTGTTGATAATAGTCAATATTTACCCCATCAAGGTCAATAACTGTACATTATCGCATCATTCTCGTGAGAATTGTTTTTTGATTGGATGGCACAACGTTACGTTATATGTGTTATTCTTCCTACTGCATGGTCGTAACATCATCTCCTTTGAAATGATATCTTAATCCTAAGTTCTTAGAGCGGTTGTACGGTTCTAAGCAAAAAGTTGCTTTTTTCCTTCTAAATCAAAAAATAAAACAATAGCAGACTTTGTTTCCATGAACATGAAATTTTATGTAAACCTATGATATTTACCCCCTCTTTGCTTATGTTAATATCAGATTTACTGGATCACGATATGGTGTGTCAGATATTACGAAAGATAATATTAGAGTTGTATAATGAATACTTATTCATCTAATGTAATATACACTAAATCATATACAAGTATATAATTGGCACAACAGTCAGTCATATGCAAAATATGTTCAATTGCATCAAAAACTGCATTTAACAGCTGTAATAAATATTGATATGTAAAACAAATCGCTTGATATCCTTTGATTTTCTAAATGTTTGTGCAACAGCTTCCATTCAGTTATATCACCGGTCATTTAACTGAAATAATTGTTATTACATGGAAAAAGGTTTATTTAATTGGCAATCTTTATTATTTAATTGGCAAGCTTTATTATTTAATTGTCAAGCTTTATCTGTTCGTTTGACATAGTATATAATTTATACGCAATATTTGTTGTATTCATTGCAACAAAATTCAATTAGATGCAAAAATATTCATGGATTTTGGAATTCTTGGAATAAAATTTAATTCAGTTTTATAAATTATCTAAGTCTTGAATTTAATATGGCAGAATTTTTTCCATTGGTAAAATGGAATTGCCGGATATTAAAGCTTACAGATATAATGGTTACCTTCCTACAGTTTCATTTAACTAATAAAAGAGAGTTTAATAAATTGGGTGTAGTCTGAAGTTGAAATGCAGCTGAAATTATATTTTTTTTTTTAATTGGCTAAAACAAATTGAGTTTCAAAATTTTGCATTAAAGTATGTAATAAATAAATTATGGATCTGTTCTAATTTGACTTTTTATCAACCAGTAAGCCTACTATATTGTCATATTCTTCGCGTCGGTCAATATGAGGTTTACTGGTTCAAAACTTCATATTCACCTCAGCAAAAGCAATTGTTTGGCTAATTCGGCCAGGATAAGAACACATTTCCATGTACATTCTACTCGTACAGCAAAAGTTCGAAACCTTTCCTACAATCTTCAGTAGTAAACCGTTCTTTATTCTTTAGAAAATGAAGCATCGCGGTCGATGATAAAGGAAAGCACAATTTAAATTTAAATTTCGATTTAAATGTTAATTTAAATTTATTCGTATAATATATACACCATACAGCAAATTAAATGTACATATGCAGCAGTCTTATGCAAGTTTCTAAGAGCAAATCGCGTAAATTGGAAAGTCAGCCCGAATAACAGGATTTAATTTACTCATTTCCGACAATAGAGCAGGATGTTCCTGTTTGACTTTAAATACGAGAAGATGACCAGCACGTTGGCACCAGACCATTCTTTTGATGGCACCAGGGCATACTTTTGATGAAAAAATTCTGTTCCCGATAATTAGTTTCATGTATTTCACTAACTGATTGATAGATGGCCAAATCGAGATTGAAACGTTAGCAAAAGCAATAGTGTTTCCGAGCGTTCAGTTTGGACCTTAAAGTGGAAATAAAAAGAAAATATCGATCACACATCTTTAACCTTCATTTGCAATATAAATTCTATTTGTCTATGTATACATCTATCTCGAGTGTCTGTCTGTCTACCTGTGACATTATCCTTAGTATACCTTTACTGTCATATATATAAAAGTAATTGGAAATTGTGAAAAGTATAAGACATTATATTAATTACTTCTAAGGTTAAGACATTGCCTTTTATATTATTTGAGTGAAGTTTTGATTGTTTTATTCGTGCCTGCAAACGTGTTGCTATAAACATATATACTTTATTATAGTTTGAGCGAAAGAATCACGGTGACCGACCACAAACAAATTCATGACAATTTTACGTTTTCATAAACATAAAAATGCCACAGTCCCAACAGTCTTGTTTACTTCTCTGCTCAGGACAGCCATTTTTTAATAGTATATTATCTGGGCAGTTCTAAAGCTTACAGATTTACATGAAATCTGACAGTACATGCACATGATTATCATGATTCATATGTAATCCATGGCAGACAACGAAACTCTACATTTATTAGCATATTGCACAGAGAACATTCGTAATAGTTAAAAAGATTCCGGAAATAACAAATTGGCGACAAAAATCAGCAGTCGTCGATTCAGCCACAAATCTGCAACTCTGATGAAAAATCTGCACTTTGCAGAAAAATCCACAGGTGTGGTACCCTGGAAGAATCATATTGTTGATGTCTCTTTTGTACAGCTACTTTTCATGTTTAATGCAGTCGGATTGAGAAGACAATTATCTTTTGTGCAAATGAAACATTACTTAAGTGGCTACAATCAATGGATTTTCCCCAGCAAGTATCTCGCATAGTTTTGCAAAAAACATGACTCATTTTTGGAAAAAAAACCCCAACATATTATACACAAAGAATCAGTCTGCTCAGTTTGAAAATTTTTAAAATGATGACAGTGTAAAGCGTTTTTCTACCTTTGAGTTGCTAACTCGGTTTGCAGAGAAGCACTGGTTAATGACTGTAAGATAAAAAGAGACGAATATTGGATTGGGTTTGATGTTCAATACAACAATACAAGTAGGCTTTTTAATGCCGAGGCAAATGGAATAAAATTCCTTTGCCCAAAGACATAGTAGCCGACCCATGTTGTTTCAATAGGTAAGATTCGAATTCGTATCCTTTTGTTAACTTCAGAGCTACTGTGGCTCCCTTTTAAGAAGAAGAGGAAGAAGAAGAACAACAACTACAACAAAAAAGGAAGAAGATGAACAAAAGAAGAAGAAGAAGAAGAAGAAGAAGAAGAAGAAGAAGGAGGAGGAGGAGGAGGAGGAGGAGGAGGAGGAGGAATGGAATAAATGGAATAAAGTTCCTTGCCCAAACACATAGTAGCCAAACATGTTGTTCCAATAGGTAAGATTCGAACCCGCATTCTTTCGGTTAACTTCTGAGCTACCGTGTCTCTTTGAAGAAGAAGAAGAAGAAGAAGAAGAAGAAGAAGAAGAAAAGAAGAAGAAGAAGAAGAAGATGGTGATGATGATGATGAGGAGGAGGAGGAGGAGGAGGATGAAGACGAAGAAGAAGAAGAGGAGAAAGAAAGAATGTTTAAAATTGTCTTGACATTTTTTTAATATCCATTCATTCTATTATCTGTAAAAGCAAATAATGTGTGTGTGTGTGTGTGTGTGTGTGTGTGTGTGTGTGTGTGTGTGTGTGTGTGTGTGTGTGTGTGTGTGTGTGTGTGTGTGATTTTGATTTTTAACGTAGCTTTAACAATTTTTCAGTTATATCGCTACGATGTCTGCAGTGTGACAGTTTATAGTGATGTCTAGCGCTGGGGCATCATGACGCAGACATGTAGCATGATGTCCCACCCAGTTACATTATTCTGACACGAGGTCGACCAGTCCTAACACTAACCTCTTAATGCTGAGCGCATAGCGAGGCAGCTGTTAGCACTAATTTTTCTGGGTCTTTGGTTTGACTAGGCCTGGGTTCGAACCCACGACCTCACGCGTCCGAGGAGGACGCTTTAACCAATAGGACACCGGAACGTTGTAAAAACAAATAAAGTAAAATCTGTAAGTACGATCATAGAAAAACCATGTAATGTTTCTAATATTCACAGAGTATCCCTTTCCATTAGTTGTCTTTATTCATGACAACATATTTACACAATTACTTTGGCAGCTGCAGGAATTTTATATTTCTTTCGCTTTTCATTTTTTCCTCGATACACACCGACTATTTTTCGTGTATCCTTTTATGTGTTCTGATGTTTGACATAAAATATATGGTACAAAATACAAACGAAGATGTCAAAGATAACGTGTTATTGCATTTCTGAGTACCATTAGCCGGATAGGTTCTTGCGCCAGGAATGAAATTAGCAGCAGAGTTTCCGTTGCTCAAACATGCTTTTGAAATGTCTGTATACATCTACATGAAAAACCACTATAGGTTTCATCAAAATTAGATAATATTTCAAACTAATTACCTGACTTTGTGTCGTTTTCTTTAGCTCTTAAGTTAATCTAAGAGACGTTATAGAATCCTCGAGGTCGAATCCTGGTTAATGGAAAAGTATTGTTAACTTACAAGTCCGTTTTTTATATGAAAATGCTTTCAAATGTAGAAATTATAAAGATATTTTTATTAGTCGATTTCAGAAATTATGCTTAGTGTCCGTTTGATTCCATCTGTACTATGGGAATTATCAAAATAATTTTTGTGATATCTTGAGTCATGACGGCTTGTATCTAGTATTGAGACTAAACTTTTTTATCATCTCTGGAAAACGATACGTAAAATGGTTGTGAAACAGTCTGCATTTCAATCGCTGAACATTTTCTATCTTTATGTAGTTTTCTTAGACAAGACCGTGAAAAGTTCTGTTGTCATATCTTTGATTTATTTGGGTGCATATTTACATGCTCTTAGATTCAATGTCCAAGATTGATTTGGTGAATACTTTCTTAGGAATGATGACTCATGATTTTTAAATCAAAAATCTTTTAAGCAATGAACAACTGATGTATTTCAATCTCATGTGTATTTTAAATTTTGTTTCCATACAACAAACTGTTGACTCTATCGATGCTGATAATGAATATATCATAGTTTTAATAATTGTCAATGACCATGTTATTCAGTTTGCTAACACCATATGTTCTTTGTGGTTCGTCGTAGGCAGTATTTGCATCATCGCAATGGATAACGATCCCTGTAAGTTTATGTGAAGGATGTAATGACTGCATGAAAATGAAATTTGTAATGAGTATTATTCAATTAATCTACATGATGGCGTATTTTAGTTTGGTTCCGATTGATGTTTTACGGCCGACTAGCAGATGAAAGTTATTTAGTACCAGACTGGTCCTACGGTAGGATTCGAACCCTAACATTTTGGGTCGCAAGTCCAGCAAGCCAATCACTGAGCTGCCATGGCTGACTCATTTACCTTTTATTGTTCTTGGTTACAAAATTTATGCTGGTTTTTCTTGCAGTTAGTATAACTGTAAGAACATATCATTCAAACGTTGCATGGTATTATGGGAACGCTAAAATAAGGCTATATCTATATTTTATATGTGAATAAATACATGAATAAACAGGTATGAATAATCTTTAAATAATTCACTCACAAATAAGTAATAACAAAAATGACAAAAATGGGGGATAATACTGGAATTGAAGCCAGTCGTTCGTTCGTTCGATCGATCGATCGATCGAGAGAGAGAGAGAGAGAGAGAGAGAGAGAGAGCATATAAAAAATATCATTCATGACAAAATAATAAATACGTCTTTTCTTACACAATCATTACATTGACCAGTGTAGAAAATGAAGCGACAGAGCATGTTATTCCACTGGCACGTTATCTCAGATTTGCAACAAAAAAGAGAACAGATCAATTTACAGCACTGACAGAGCGTTACTAGCCTTTATCACAGACATAAATTTTCGCATAATCTTTCAATTAAGATTGGCAAGGAATACGTAAAGGAGTTGCTTATTTTGTCAAACATTGACGTATCTTCGTAATAAACATTCGCATTTATCTTTTATAAATATTTGTGAAGGTCTACAAATTCGAATTTGACACTTATGCCAGTTTAAATTCTAAACTTTATGATAGTAGCAATTATAGCCAAGTATAATTTTATAGTCGCGAAATGAACTGCACATGTAATCGTCCGTACATTTGTATTCAATATAGCCTTTTGTCTGACATATGGTATCAATATCCCTTATTTAGTAATAATTATCAAATTTCTCGAACTCGATATTAAAGTGGTATTCAGCTTGTGGTTCATCAGTTGCTTCTGTGAATGTTCCACGAAAGTACCTGTTTTACTTGACACATTCAATTTGATTTGTAAACGTAGTTCGATTTGGAATATCAACAAATTTCGATTCTACTGTCAACTCGAGTTACAACGAGCAATTTTGTTCCAATCATTATTTCACTATGACAAATCTCTCGGAATCAAAATCATGCCTTTAATTTAGAAGAGGTGCGTTTATTGTCTCATCGTGGTCAAACCAGTCGAATAAATGGGAATGAAACCAGAAATTATCACATATGCATAGTATTTAGTGCTATCTTTAATACTTTGAGTTTCTTTCATATTTTACTTAGTTAAAATATAATGTTTAAAGACTAATATCGAAAAGCCAGAATAGGAGGATCTAATCGATAACCTTGTCATCGTAGGCGAGTTCATTATATTTGTAAAGAACGACATACGTCGTATAGGAAATATGCAGGTAGGTAGCTTCAAATATAAACGTTATCAATGCGCATGCTTGATCCTGTTTTGCTTTAATTGGAACATGAATATTCAGTTACAGTTAATGTTGTTGTAACAATAGTTGACCTTCAAGACGAATATGGCCTGCATAAACTTTGTAACGAGAGGTGACTTTCAAGACCATCATGGCCTGCATATTTCGTTGTAACTAGAGTTGACTTCAAGACGATCATGACCTGAATATGAAGCACACGCTCAAAGTAGCTCAATTCATTATGTTTGGCCTTTATGTAGCAATTCCAAGTAGTATCAGAACCCACGAATACGTTTAGAAATGATAATGAATAAAATCCTAATATAAATTCTATATGACCTCGCCGCCCCCCTCCCAGAAAAAGGTCAAAGGGTGACTGAGTGTGACACAGAATAATGTGGTTGCTTATAATCAACGAGTCACCGAATGAATAAACTGAAGCAAAAGGAAACCCGTAACCCAACTAAATAGGAATACAATACTACTATTGATGTCATCGCTGCCGCTGCTGGCTAATGCTAGCTTTCCCACTAACATAGGATCGACAAAACTTCTCGTGGTTGTTTTTCAAGATTAGCAAGAATGCAAATGACAGTGTCAAATGGAGGTGGTGTTTCATCGTTGTCAATGGCCTGTTGGAGTGAAATTATGTGTATTCATGCACCATCTATGGGCAACAGGAGATTATTATCAAAGCAAATACCGAAGGATACATTCATAATTTGCTAGCGAATATTGATGAATCCTGTACACATCATAAAGAGAAATCTATGAAGTTTTGGATCCACTCTTTGTGCACTAGAAGTCATTTGCATCGTTGAAGCTGTTTAAGCATTGTATGAAAGGTAGCTGAGTGCTTAGAGATTTTGATATTGCAGTAAATATAGGCTGCAAAAGTCTCAACGTTCTTTAAATACTTTTTGTTGTTGTTGTTGTTTTGGGTTTACTGCCATTTTCCAGCACATGATAGTCTATACGTGGCGGCCAGTAAAACTGATGGAGGAAGAACCAGGGAAAACTCCGGTAAGAACCACCGATCCACTGGCAATTTGATATTCGTGTCTGATTTTGCAATTATTTTTAGTGGATATATTTCCACTCATAATAAAGATGCACTGTATCGACAGCTGTACTATCAGGATGACCACATACACTTCCTTGTTTTAGAATATATGTAAACTTATTGTCAATATATCTATGGTGCGTTTCTTTTTTAAAGGATGTTGTTGCTGGCTTAACGTCATTTTTGTGCACCCGATACGCTATACATGGCGGCATGTAGAAGAAAGAACCAGGAAACACCAGTAAGGAACCACCGTCCCGCAGAAAGCTACTGGCAAGCTTTTCACATTCCCACAATGGCCGAACTTGAGATTCGAACTCATGCGGACAGCGGTGAGTCATTCATGTGTCTATGATTTGGATGCAATAGCACATCATCACGGTTCTGCCTGTTTATTGCTCGGCAAAAGATTGATAGTGAAAATGGTTTCAAAGAAAATAAATAAAATTTAAAAATATTATTAAATATTTATTTGATCTTGAGCTGTCTCTAGAATACGTTGATACTAATAACTTCATTGCTTATTTTTGGTATTCACTATTGTGTGTACTCTGTCTTTATCCTCTGAACTTAATTTGTATATAATTTATACCTATTATCCTTGAACAAATTGCATTAGAAGCAGAATTGTAACATACAAGATTGAGATTTTGTGTAAGAAAGTGAACCAACAACCGGGCATCATTGAATATTATACCCTGCTCTTCTAGATGGGTCTGTGCATAAACGGGCGTCATTCGATAGAACATTCTCTTCAAAATCAATATAGTTACTTGAAGTTTTATTCAATTAGACAGGATTTATTGTCTTAGCATCCTGTCTTGATGTGTAGAATATAATAAACATGTTGTATCATACCTTATTTAGCATCAACCATCATTTATCTTCCGAAAAGAGAAGGATTAATTCATCTTACTCCTTAGTAATCCTTTGTGCAAATCCATATAATCAAGACTGTTCAACTTGACGGTGACCCTCACTGAACAGGCATTTCTTATAAATAAATATCAAAATATAAGCCAGGTTTCCTATCCATTTAGCCCGTGGTATGTTGTCTTGTGGCGTCTATTAACACTCGCACAATATATCAGTTATCATACATTTATTTTAAATGCCCCTAAATTGTGTCAGAATCGCACACAAGTACACAAGTAACATCGGCTGGTCTTCGAAAGGAAAGTTTTTGCCAGATAAACTGTGCCTCTAAGTGCTTTGTATCAGTAACTGATTAATACACTGCCTCAATCCAAATTAGAAAGTTAGGAAAGGCTTATAATATTGAAT
>JAECUM010041989.1:22500-28380 GCA_016617855.1 Megalonaias nervosa
GCTGTAAACATGCTATCAGCATAAATGAGACATTTCCATATTCTCTCTGTCTCTGTCTCTCTCTCTCTCTGTTATTTTTGTTAGTGTGGTTGTAGACAGACAATACAAATCTGCACGAACAAATTGAAACGTCAGTTTATTAAAAGAATGTATTACCTACCTGTCTATGCATACTGTCATTACTTTGGATACACAAAACTAGCTCGAACAAGTAGCTACAAGGTACATTAGTTTGAACATATTCGGAGCTAATGAAGTACCACAATTGTGTTCCAAGTTTACCCAGTCATTTGAAAACTTAATTTACTGAGTTTATTTGTCAATGAATATATCAAGTCCGTTCTGACAATGAGCAGTGTTATCTTACCTTGTTATTTATCACTCTTCTAAGCCACATAAAGTATGGCACAATAGCTGAGACATAAAGTATGGCACAATAGCTGAGTCATGCAATGGATATGTTACATTTCAGAGATCCAGTTTTGGAAGGTTATTTATACTGTATGATGATACAGCATATCTAAAGTTAGACAGCAAGGCTAAATTTGAGCCCGGTGTATATTGGGAAGTCATTAACCTCGTCAATCACCTCGTCAACTCTATAATTCTTAAGAAAGATTCGGTGCTATCATGCGGGATGAATGGCCAGTAGAACATATTTCTCATTTTGTGATCAAAGAATGCCTTCCACACAATGGACGTTGAATGAAACTGGTTGCTGCTCTTGTTCGAAATCACTAATCTTATTATGTTTGAAAATATAAATGCAAGCAAAGTTTTACACATTGGTAAATTGTTTTATTCTGAATTAAGTAAATGTTTTATGGACAATCGCTTAACATCAAACATT
Organism: Megalonaias nervosa; assembly: GCA_016617855.1. Classification (NCBI taxonomy): domain Eukaryota; kingdom Metazoa; phylum Mollusca; class Bivalvia; order Unionida; family Unionidae; genus Megalonaias; species Megalonaias nervosa. Next base: position 23,351 of record JAECUM010041989.1, read on the forward strand.
TTTCAATATAACATTTTTCTTTTTCATACTGACACTTTTTTAACTTGCCAAATAAGGGGAATGTTAAGTTATTCCTGAAATTGCAAAATGAAATTTGGGACCGAGGCAAAATCTAAACATTTCATAAAACCATGTTTCATGAATATTATAAATCTTTCTCTGATACAAACTCGTATTTAAAATAAATACTGTATAGACTTCTCACATGAAATTATTTACATGATACTTCTCACATGGAATTATTTACCTGATACTTCTCACATGGAATTATTTACCTGATACTTCTCACATGGAATTATTTACCTGATACTGAGCAAATCAAACACATGATTATTAAATGCACCTCCACATTTTTAAGACTTATTGAGCAAAAAATAGACGTTCATTTTCCATCGCAATTTTCTTACTCCAATTCTACAGGTCGCATTTAAACCATTTAATGATTACTTTTGAGTCAATGCTTGATACATTTTCTTTAAAAGCTATCATACTGTGTATTCATTCCTGATTATGCCCACCCCTAAAATAAAAGAAAAAACAAAGAAAAGAAACAAACAGCGAATTTAAGCAGATGGAACCATGTGACAAAATATAGTACAGAACTAGTGTAAAGTAGTCTGAGAGATTTCACTACTTACTAGTCTTCTTATAGTTACAAATGCAAACTTCAGACTTCAGGACAACGTATACAAAAACGATTATAAAATCTAAGCAGTTCTTCGTGTTTTTCTGTATATATCTATGTAAAAAAGTCAAAGCACTTCTTAGACAAAAAGCATGCAAAGATAACAAAATCATATCCTGCAATAAAGTTCTCAATATATACTGTTCAACGATCACTCAGCTACGGTCATTTTAACCGATCAGTCACGATTAATACCAAACAAGAGACCACTAAGCCCAGCAGTCAGGTATGGAGTCGTATAATCAAAATATGTAACCAATTAAGAGAGATTTATAACTGTCTTACAGGAGGTAGAACATCAGGGACATAACAGGAAATTACGGTATCAAGTGAATCTATTAAAAAATAGATGCGAAAATTTCCCAAATGGAAGGCCCTGGACGAGATGACATTCGTGAGTTCCGTCTTAACACGCTGATAAGTATCCAGTCAAGGTTATTACTCCATTACAATATTATGTGCATGATTCAAGGCGTAAGAATGGAAAGGACATACAAAAATCAAATATTGATAGATCACAAGCCTGAAAATAGTTTTGAAATTGGTTACGGGTATCATTGTGAATCAAATATACTTAGAAAAAATGGTTTTTTGTTGTTTTTTTTTCTGTTCGAGAAAGGAAATGTCAAAGAAAGTTAGGAGGTACTACGAATCAGTTGCTGATAACAATGTAAGGTTTCAAAACAGGAAAGGGTCAGAAGCAACTGGCGTGTGACATTTATTAACTGCACAAGGCCTGTTGCATATCACGTCACTCTTGGATCTCAAGTGTCTGCGCCTTTTTAAAATCTCGTCCTCAACAAGCAAAGATATCAAGAAACCACCAAAAAGTGAAAATACAACCCAACCCCCAACCCCAACCCCAACCTCCCAAAATAAACAAGCAATTATGATGGCTTAGAAACACAATTAACATCAGATCCACGAGGACGTCCTATTGAAAAGAACTACTGAGGCACTATCACAGTTGCAGTTCCACTGAGAAACTATCACAGTTGCAGTTAATACTATCAATGAGCTCTCTCGCATGGATGTTAAGGTCACAATGTATGATACTAACAAACGAAGAATAAAAAAAAACCACGCCGCATAAATATCAATCACTTCTTTCTCACGAAAGACAAGAGAGCGCCTATCCACTGACATGAACTTTCTTTTCAATCTAAATGGCCCATACTTGTTCAGCGTAAAACAACAAAACAAAACTGTATGTCAACATTAATCTACACTTCGGTTAGAATTCATTTATCGATCACCTACGTACAATGGACATCAATAGAATTACTCTCCTAAAATTCCTGTTTCTTGTCACTTGGAAGTTTATTTTTCTATATATTCTGTAATTGATTGACTACGGCTGCACCATAAGAGGAAACACTTCAAATTATAGATTATCCAGGATTTGTAAACTCTAGAAAAAGGCAGCGCAAATTAGTGTGAAAATTCATTATTTAGATTTCCCACAGACATGTTATTATCACCTCTCCAGTGGGTACCAGTACATAAGCACACTTCGTTTTAAAGGAACCAAGGCATGTAAGTCACAAAATAATCTTTCTCCGGATTATATATATCTGACCTAATTAAATCAAGACAACCAAATGCTGAGCGTCAGCTTAGATCTACCATTAATAATGAACTCCATATTTCAAATTCGAGAGCTAACCAAAAGAACAGCCACTCGTGGTGAGCAAAACTTCTCCAGGCCACAATGTCTCCCAGAGGGAAAAATATGCAGAGTAAATAAGAAAGGTTTAATTTAATCAGCTGTAAAATTGGCACAGATTCGTAAGCATATTTATCAATAGTTTACAAATATTTTCTCTTTGCTTTCAGTACCCTTGTTTTTATCAAAATTTACTGATGGCACGCTGCTTCCTTCACCACAGGAAATGAAGAATTTCACAAAATCCGATGTGCAATGTTACTGAGGGTTATGATCATTGCTTTAGAATCAATATTTATAAGATAGCTAGATTTTTAATTATTAATGTCATTTTAGTGTAATGTTACATCTTAGCATCCTTCACATCCTAAACCGTGTTTTGGATTTAGTTATCCAAACACTATATTCACGTGTATTGACTCTTTTAAAGTGTGTGCTTCCTTACTTTTCAAGTTACCAAATTGTATTTATGAATTATGTTATGTTTGAATGTCTTGCAAATAATGTTTTATTTAATTTAATATCTCTGTTATGATAGATTTTGATCATAACCTTCTTCTCATTTCTTGCTATGAGAAGGAAATACTCATAACTTAAGAATTGTCTTTGCCCATGGTTAGAGAGAGAGAGAGAGAGAGAGAGAGAGAGAGAGAGAGAGAGAGAGAGAGAGAGAGAGAGAGAGAGAGAGAGAGAGAGAGAAAGTTCAGGCTCTCTTAAGGAAGGTGTCACTCATAACGGTGTAGATACGGCTACATCCTTGGGAAAAATGGCGATGCGAGAGAGGTACGACGGGAAAAGACTGTAAGAAAAGACAGACAGAGTCTTCTGATTCTTCGGCGAACAAACTTTATTTAAATAATTGATATATATAAATATATAATACTACATTCTAGAACAACATCTTATAAAGCCTTTATATTTAAAATACACGAAATACATATAAAATGATACTTTTCCTTCGAGCTTACCAACTTCATACATTTGTATAATTTCTGCATTTTAGAATATAATACAGATAATTAAATCTCGACCAAATTCATGATAACCAAAGAGTATAAAATTCAATAGTTGCGATTAATGCAACAATCATTATAAAGAAATGTATTTTACTAAATTTAAAATAGAATACTAATTTGGAATAGATTACTAAACATTATTCTTTATTAATTAAAGAAAATTTTATTTCCACATTAAATCTAAACATGAAGTTGGTAGCGAATTCGTCTTTTCCAATAATAATTACCATAAATACAAATGAATATAAATTCTTTAAAACAATTAAACATTCCATTACATTATAATATAAAATAGAAGGAACTCAGAAAAATGTTGCCAAAATATGAACTTTACCGTAAAATCTCTAACATTAAAAGATCCCTATTCTTTAAAGAAGTTTACGAACACAGACGATTTTTACCCATAAGAAAAGACAGACAGAGTCTCCTGATTCTTCGACGAACGAACTAATTTTGCACAAGGCTGCTCTCAATTTTTACGCAATTTTGAACGTATGCTCATGGCCAAATACTGACCTACGTCTAGTTTTCTTGCGTTCGTTCGTTTCGAATCAGAACGAGGCTCCTGTCTCTTCTCACTGAAACCGACTGTGTTTGCCTACGTCATCAAACAGACAATACTGCCGTATCAGCTAATTCGTTTCAGAAAAAGCGTGAATCTTCTAGCTTACTCAAAGAGAATTTTAGGAATCTGCTAGTTCCTACCGAGTGTAAATTTTGCTGATTTTTGTATACAAGAGAAATGTATAGTACAAGGTGGGTTTGTACTTGCTTGTAAGGGTGCAACCTTTATTAAAATAGTATAAAGTTGTAATACAAAAATAAATAAAATTACTCTCAATATATTTTAGTGAAAACTTATTTCCAGTTTCAATGTTAATACTTTTACTCAAAAATTCTGTCCCAATATCTCCTTTTATTTATGTATTATGATATGGTAAATAGTTAATTAGAGCTGATGTTTATCTGTTGCTTTAATCATGGCTGCTATAAATAAATAATAAGTAATCACATTTTGTTTATCGAAATATAGGCATATGGTGTATGCCACATGTACGTATACTAAAGACATTGATGGACTTGTATTAAGCTTTGGATCCCATCGCCGAGACCAGCAACTCAAGGGAGAGTGAGATGCATTTTCATAAAAATTACCTTTTACAAACTTAATTACTTGAAATTACATTTCGAGGTAAATAATTACATGAGATAGCGAGCGTAAAATACTTCTTCCGTGTAATTTTCATGAGCTGTTTCACTTATTAGGAATGTAGTTAAAAAATCAACCGTGTACTGCGATTTTTTATTAGTTATTTAAGTAAGAACATGCATTTTCTAGTTGTGTAATAAAATATGGATAATGAAATAAAATTGCCTGGAAGGAAAAGTGATTGTCTGCAGTGAATTTGATTGCCAAAGAGCTATTATGGTCCTATTGTATAAAATATTGAATGCACTTTTGTAGACATATCATTCCCCTTGATTGTGTGTTATAATTATATGTGTATTAATAAGTGTAGTAAAATAGTAAAATATACGAAGTTTGTAATAATGAATATTCTATAATTGAATAACGTCTCACTTAGAAAGGAAAGAAAGAAAGAAAGAAAGAAAGAAAGAAAGAAAGAAACAAGCACGCAAGCAAGCAAATAAATAAATAAGT
>JAECUM010041991.1:0-22509 GCA_016617855.1 Megalonaias nervosa
CATTGATTCTACGCCGCCTGATAGCCCTCCATCTCTCGAGCTGTTGAAAGTTCCCAGAATTCTGTACGCAAAATGACCTGCCAGCCAGAAAATACGTCCAGGAAAGATTCGCCGACAACCAGAACGAAGCTGTGAATGAATACTTATGTGACTGTATTGTCAGATGCATCATTGGGTTGGTCCTAATACTACCCTAACCAGAATGCGGTCAAAGCGGCTTTACTTGTATTGTAAGTTCTAACGTCCCAAGCCACTTAACCACCTCATGTGTTTGATTCAATCCAATAGAGATGGATCACCAGAGGTATCCCCAAAGTGATAATCGTTAGATAGAGATAGATAGATAGATAGATAGATAGATAGATAGATAGATAGATAGATAGATAGATAGATAATACCTTCATCTTTGACTGGTATGATGTATATCGGTAACTTGCAGGCCCATAAACGTAATTTTGAAAGAAAAGGTATTGCTTAATTACTTTAAAAAGTCGGGAAGCGTTGCGTTAAACCCAGATTATGCTAAATTCCTCCCTCCCTAATCTAAAATGTATGAATGTTAAAATTTTCCGTATGTATGTATAAAATGTATGAATGTTAGAAGCTTTAACTCCACTTCCGCTGCATTTTAAAGGTGTATTTTCATTCATCATAAGCATTGTTTGATCAAATTTACGAGGGATATGGGTACCAGCTGCCCCCTTTTAATCTTCTGTTAGAAACTGTAGAAAGTACATACCAAGCCATTTACACAGTCGAACTGTTTGTTTGTTGTTGTTTGTTTGGATTTAACACCATTTTTAGCGCATGATAGGCTATACATGGCGAACAGAATAACCGGTGGAGGAAGAAATCGAGAAATTCACGATAAGATCCACCGGTCTACGCAAAGTTACTGGCAATCTTTCTCACATAGCCACACTGGCCAAGCCCGAGGCTAGAACACAAGCGGACAGAGGTGAGATGGCAGTAATCTGTAAAGGAGAGCACTTTAGACCAATCGCCCTCAGAAATGTATGTACTTTACTTAGGTTTTGTTTATTCCTTGATATCGTCCAAACTCGTCTTAATGAACACTCTTTGTGATCTTAGTTTCCTTGTCCTTCACAACTCGCAGAGATCGAGATATATCTCCAAACACGACGACATCATTCCAAACATAAAATCTGCTGAATTTTCGTCCTAAAACCGTCATCTGGAACTCAATAATGTCTAAGACATGACACTTGCTTTAATTTGGACAATGCTTTATGATATTTGTTTTTATTAAATTATGTATGTCACTGAACTCTGTGGGAATCATGTTTTAGTTTCAAAGCAGCGAGGCAGTTCTGTGAGTTTCCCAGTTTTAAAATTAAAACATAATCTATACGTAATGTAAACGAGCAAAAATGCTACCTATAAGTCCACAACAGAAATCTATTTTACACTGTGTGGGACTTATATTAACGTTTGATCTTTTGTCTGAAAGAAAACAAATTTGGGACTTCAAAACACCGCCAAGAAAATGATGTACGCCGATACAAGCACTGTACATTTCTCAACATCGTAATAGCCATATGAAGCGGGACGGGGAGTGTCAGAGTCCCCTACATAACACCATTACAATCTACGTGTATACCCACCCATTCCTTTGGAAAAGATTTTTAGGAATATGATTATCAAACCATACTTAAACAACTAAAAATGTTAAACCTTTAAAAATTTTATTTGCCTAACTTCCAATGTCAGTTGTGAAAACATTTGGCTCACTTATCTGTCACAATATTGAAAATGAGGAGATAAAATCCCTTTTCTTTCCTTTCTTTATTATTTGTGGGGAATACAAATCAGTTTGCTGGTTTTAGTTTATTAACCTCCCTGGGCATCATGGCAACGGATGGTGGGAAACTCTTCCGATCCCTGTAGATGGTGTCATACGGGCACAAAAGACAGTGTTGGTCAGTTAACCAATGGCTTCTTATACGAAAGCTTTACAGCTATTTTTGAGTCTATGTTTGCCACCGGAGACACCATTCGATTGATGGTCTGGATTCTCTGGCGTTCTACCCAACTTTCAATTCCTAATTAACACTATGCGTTATGCGTTACAAAAGGAAAGCCATGGGGGAAGAAGGAACACGAATCAGTGTACAGCCTGACATATCAGAGATCGACATGGAGTAATGTGTGTCACCCAAAACAAACGCCTGACTTCGACAAATAAAACAAACGTCTGGTGCAAGCGTATCTGCGCCAGCTTGGAGTGGACACGTTCCGCTCCAAATTTGGATGGAACGTGTTAAGAAGCAAAAGAGACACTGGCTACTGGAAGCACCCTAAGCCAACCCACAGTCAGCTAGGGTTACATGCTCTTTCACTCTTGGTACAACAGCCCAAAGCACTAACCACGAAAACGCTTGGACTCGATTGTTTCAATAATTCCGAAGTGGTTTTTGACAAATAATAAGTATTATAATCACGTTTATTTCGGAGTGTGTAGTGCCGTCCATTACTCGTCTTATCCTCATAAGAAATCGAGTGATATCTTAAAAATCATGTTCTATCGCATCACAGTAATCTGTCAAAGAAACAATCAACCGCAGAACCAGCTAACAAACGGGGTAGTAAAGGTAAGTTTTGTTGAGTGTGCTGGTCGGCGTGTTAATGACCGTGTTATTTCCGGATCTAGTGATATCAAGTAAATTGAAGACATCGTTGACATTCTCGCTGTCTTACCAGTACACCATCGGTTAAAGACGAGTATCCTTAGAAGAGTTACTAAACCCCACACCCTCAGTGAGCCCCGAGTAATTAAATTTTCATATCACACTACTCTTGTAGTAGTCGGTCACTATACCCAAAGCTCTGATATCTCCAGGACTTACATCTAAGAGCAATCTCAGAGGTTGAAAATGTATCGTGTGCAGAGGCTGAACGGCAGCGAATTTTCTACAAAAGTCCAAAGGCGTGCAGTGAACGCGGTGGAGGGCATTGATATTGTACTGAACGCTGTCTCTAGACACCAGTGTGTCGGGCATTGGAATCATATTAACCATCATTGCTGGCCACATTTAGATTGTCCCCGAGATCACTGCTTTGAGTTGTGATCTAGTTTCCATGCGTAGAAAAGTTTATTAGTCACCGCTTCACTATGAAAGCCAAAAAGCTCGATGAAATTCGCGTCTTGACTGAATGCAAGCTCTGTACAATTTCAGACCATATTTGCATTCGATGACCGATATTCTCCGAGGAAAAGTTTAAGCCCATACTCGACGTGCATGACACATACGTGGTGGCCAAAAACGTAATACAGTCTAACGTGCACAAGGCATACACTTCTGTTGTGATAGACGAAGTGGCAAAATAATGAAATAATGGTTCGGGGAGGATCCGAAGAGATCATGAAAAGTGTCGCTGGAAATTCAAAATAGACTCTTGGGAACCTGTTGAAACAAGAACATCAGAACCGACTCGAGACCTATCTCTAACGCACCCCTGCCATAGGATGCAGATTTTCAACAATGGGTAGGCACAATCGATGATATGATTACGCAGCCTATGTTACGGCACCTCTGAAATGTCATTGGAAAGCAACAAATTTTCTATGGTCTCCACATTGGGTTCGATGACTCTGAGAAATCAACACTGACTGATGCTTCATCTGAAACTAGGCAATCATTACATGAACGTCGTCCTGGTGGCTAATTGCGGCTGATGTGATCGCTAGAAAAAAACATTTATAATATTGATGCTTGGCTTTATATTACCCTGTGAGAGAATTTTATTGGGTTGGTATTTGCAAGCCAACTATTAAGTAGCACAAATAACCAAGTGGAAAGGAGACCAGTGGCGGAATATTCTCTTTCCCAGAGTAGCAGAGAGGGTGAACAGACCAGGTCCGTTCGCAAAAACAAAGGTTCCTTCGAAGGTTGAAAAAATAAGGCCAATAAAATCAAACCAAGGCCTCTAATGAGCGCATTTCTATACGGAAGAAACATTCTGCAGTAATGTCAAATCATACGGGTTAGCTCATCGCTGTTACTTGTTCGTTGATGTGTATTTTTCAAATTTTAGGCGTGTTCGTTTGTGTGTTTTGGTCGTTTCAACCTCTCTGCTGCTACCTTGATAAAGTCAAGGACCAAATATTTTATCAAGACCTGTACTATATCTCGCAATTGTATTTTACTAGACCCAGATGGCCCAATAATTATCATCCTGATAGCATTTGGCAATGCTGGATGATGCTTGACTGGTTCCTGCTTTCGTGTCGCTGAGAAGTCAATTACATCCATAATAATAAATAATATGAATCTATATTGTGTTCGATGCAAGGCACCCACCTCTACCGTTGGTGGGACCAGTGGATTAACAACAATAATACCAAAACATAAAAAGCGCGCACTGACGGGCAAGTGTAAAAAATGTGGTACGAGTAAATACCGATTTATCTCCCGTGATAAAATCACGGACAAATCTACGAAGATAGGTGGTGATATTGCTACTTCGTTGGGAAAATTACCATGAACTCCCTGGGCGAAGTACCCTGGTGAGAAACATCTGCCTGGCTATAATTATTGTGGTCCTGGAACTCGACTTGATATCCGACTTGAAGAACGAGATCAACCAAGACCTGGAGAGTATCCAATAAATAAGATTGATCAAGCGTGTCATGTTCATGATGTCGCGTATAACAGCAAGGATTGACAACAACGGCATCTCGCAGATGTGAAGTTGATTCATGCGTTAAATTCTATACCTGATAAATCTCTCAGAGAAAAATTTGCTAGTTTTCTAGTGAAATCTGCGATGAAGGGTAAACTAATGCTAGGGGCTGGTAATTAATCAACTGATTATTATCATTATAATGGAATCGGTTTATTATAGTCCAAGAGGATATTGTAGGGGTAAAGCAGCAATTGGTAAACTTGCTGAAGCAGCAAAAGTCTTACGTGCTGTTGCTGCAGCGTGGTTAGCACGACAGGCAATATGGCACATCTATCTACATCCACCTAAAAGAATTCAATACGCGCATTTTGATATCAGTGTTCCTAATGAAGTTCATGAAGCAGATATTTTATTGTTACCACATGATACCATTAAAACACGTGGACATCAATCACGCACATACAAATACGCGTTGACTGTCGTTGGCGTCGCAAGTAGATAAAAAGAAGCAGAACCAATATCAACTAAAACAGCAACCGAAGTTGCATCTGCGTTTGAACGAATTTATCAACGAGGTGGTCTACAATGACCATAGCTGTTACAGGGTGATCCTGGCAAAGGATTTCTTGGTGCAGTATCATCGTTGATGAAGGAACATAATGTGAAAATCAGACGAGGACACACTGCAATTCATCGTGATCAGGCAATAGTTGAGCGATTTAATCGAACACTTGCTGAGCGGTTATTTGGATATCATATGCGAAAAAAAAATAGTTCAGGCAGATACGATATCTGGTGAATGGGTTGCAAGAGTACCAAGTGTGACATCTGCGTTAAATAATGAAATTACTCGTTCAACTGCCATGAAACCCATCATCGCTATCACGAAAAATATATACCACCTGGCAACGACGCGATTCTATCTCTCAACCAGTATTAGGTAATGTAACTGTAAGATATATATATAGTATATATATATATATATATATATATATATATATATATATATATATATATATATATGTATATGGTATATATATATATATATATATATATATATATAAACCCGGTGAACTTGAAGGGGGTAAAAAAAGAGCAACTGATCCTATTTGGAGTGTGACCACACATAAAATTTCCAGCGTGGTTAGATCCACGGGTAGACCTGCAATCTACAGACTAGATTCAAATGCTCCTCAGCGTGGATTTGTACGTGAACAATTACAAGTAATTCCTGAAGGCACACAATTACCACCGCGTTCACTTTCGTAAACTGGCACCAGGGTGTCCAGCGCCCCGGCGTCGATTACACTCAAGACAGGTCAACATCACATTCTCGCGTGTGTGACCAATACTACTATTAATTCTATAAACGGTAAATTGGCTTGGATTATTATTCGAATACTCCCACATCATATTACAGTTACAACTTGCACAATGATTATTTTATCGTTGTTTTAGTGTGATAATATATTCAGCGTCGATATCAAAGTTGCGATTATTTTTTTTGTCAGATTGTCGACACCCCAAAATTTTTTTTTTGACAACTTCATCGCATACATCATCAGCGATTTCTTTGGTTATTACTCAATCGATAATAATCCTGTGCGGTTGAGATATTCTTCTGACTCGAGACACTGTGGGATAAATTAAATTTGACCATTCGATCCGATCATAATCCAAACGTTTGTATCAGAAATAGTTAAACCCTGTGTTGAATGAATCGTTATAGCGTATCCTAACGTCCATGGAGATTTATCCCTGAATCCGTCAGGCGTTAACGCGTCAGTGACAGCACTAACAGGAACTGCGACAATATCATTAAGTACAAGTTTTTATTTCTCATAAGTTCCTGGAATTTCAACTTCGATATTCTGCAGTCGAGTATCTGCTGGTCGATAACATAATGGCACAGATTGATTTGAAAATTTTTCCTTGTGCCGCATGAATAATTTGTCTTGCAGTGTATCACGAACTATTTTTCTACTCGCAACTATTAAATCAGTAGGTTTCCACAAATTCCAAAAATCATTTATAGGGGTTTCTGGAATTACTTCACGCATTATTTCACATTGTGTTTTATCTGGCTGTAGTCTGATTAATCTTTTAAATTCTTTTAGTGATTTATCAATAGCTCTATGATCATCAGTTATCTCCTCATAATAATCCACAAACGTTTTTAACAAATAGTGCGGAGATGTCCAACAAAGAGTGGTGGTTGACCATGATCGCCGCACATTATCACAGCAGTATTCGCTCTCAGTAACCAAGCAAGAAACATTTTTAATGTTTCTAACGACGCAGTACAAATTTCATCCCAGATGATAATCTTTATAATATATTTTTCACCCATTCGCTCAGGTGTCCATGCTTCTCCGCACCATCTGAAAAAACACCATGATACGTTTGAGATTTTACTCCTAGTTTATTCATTTCTCTGGCTAGTCTGTGTGTAGGTGTAAGCACAATCATATCAACGGAGTTTGAAGAACTCTGCCGAAATAATTCAATGGCAGGTGTTGTTTTTCCAGAACCTTCAGGTCCATTGAGATAAACGGTTTTATGTCTGGCCACAGGATCATATACAGATGGTACTGATGATTTTAATATTTGATTGTCATTGCTGTAATATATTTCTTTGATTTCAACGTCTGCAGATTCAGAATAGTCAAGTATATTTTATTGTTTTATTCTCCATGATCCCCATTCACCAGTACCAAGTAGCTGTTCTAACAAATCCTTATATGCTTTATTTATATAAAATGAATCCGTGGCAACTCTGACCGCGTAACGAGGGAATCTGTTTATCATCGACAGCAAATTTATCGAAACATACGCGAACATCGAAGATCTTAAATGAGTAAACTGCGGTGGTTCACCTTCAGCATAGCTCACAACTGTACCTAATTTAGTCCCGTCTGATAAATGAGCATCACTCCGACGTATAAATGTGTTTTTGTTTGTTGTATCAAAAATTATAAAATCGAGTTCGGCATCGTCCATAATTAATCTTGTACACGTTCGTTTATGATCATATGGTCCTCCTTGAGTAAATTTACCAATTATTTTTCTACCAAGATCTTTAGCTTTCTCATTATTTTCTTTTCTGAATTTAGATACGTTATTAATAATTTTATTTATTTCTTATTTGGGAAGGTCAGGAAATTGTTCCCTGACATCGCTTCCTACATCAGATTTAACTGGTTCTGGCAGCCAAATTTGTTTTTGTTTGCGATATGATATAATTGCTTCATTTACTCTCAACGATATTAAAATTCCATTATCATGCATATATCGTAATAGTACTATTGGAGCCCAACATTTTTCTGAGAAATGTCTTCCAAACCAAACATAAACAATCGGATGCAGATTTTTCGCAAACTCGAATGACTCTAAACAATCAAACCCAGTCAGATCAAAATTTGGTAATAGCCCGTTTATCGCAAATCTGGTCATCTCGTGTGTGGGATGTCCAAATCTTTTAAAGTATCCAGAACACTCTCTGTATCTAAGAAAACTTCCAAGATAACACGCTACCATATCAACCAATATAAAGTCACCGTAGTCGTATTCGGTATTCCATAATCCACCATGACCGTATTCGACGCAGCTGTGCTGGATACCTTCAAGTAATTCCGATCTTGTCGGTTTCCATGCATTTGTCTCCTGAGCGATGTGAGCAGCAACTGATGGAACGGTAAAACAATTACTGATTAATTGCTCGATATCAGTAGAGTATTTCAACGCAAGCTTGCTCATTTCCTCGTCGAGAGTTTCTGTACGATAAATTTCAGCCTTAGGACTCACAAACTGATCATAATTTCCATCATCGGAACTTCGAAATAACCACACAGACACAGGAGCACTCTTCCTGATATCGTTGATAAAATCGAATACGTTACCGTGGTAGAATTTAACTGTTCTATCTCGTGGAAATATTGTTACCGCGGACGTCCATGCGTGTGCGTTATGATTAATAATCGTTATTGGAGCTCCTCTTGATGTATATTTCGACGCATACAGAAACTCTCCGGTTAATGATTTTACTGTTATTGGGAATTTCAATTTCCCTTCAAGTTTAGCAACGTCGCTGACAGACGCTCCGGTATCTTTAACTGTTTCTGCCACGCATTTATTTTTTTTACGTCTTAGATCTATTAAAACATTCCGCGTACCGGTTTTTGAGAAATGTTAAATTTAGGTTTCGATAATCTGTCAAGATCAAATCTGGCTCTAGAAGGTTTAATTGCCGATAATCTCTCAAACTCCTCCATGCCATAATTAAGGCAAATATATATGTTTTATTAAACTTTAATTATATATATATATATATATATATATATATATATATATATATATATATATATATATATATATATATATATATATGTTATATATATATATATATATATATATATATATATATAATGATGCAAGCAAACAGTAAGTGTAACTGGCTCATGATAGGATTTTCATCTCCTTGTAATAAATCCTGCGTAAATGAATTCTGTGGTTACCACATGCATAGCTTCAGACGTGGAAGTCTAGGACCAAAACCGTGCATACCGTGCGGTGTTGGAGTCAGAGGAGAAATACAGTTATGTGTACAATGCAGTGGTAAAAAATACAGAGAACTGAAGCGATATTATGATACAAAATATAACGCCCTGACATCTCCCATAAAAACCGCCGAAGACTATCTCGTCAGGTTTCAAAATAACAATTTAGACAAATAATATTAGTATATAAATGGAGAAAAATGAATTTGTAGCACATCCCATCATTAAAAATTACGAAGCGTCTCGAGATGGTGTAATTAGGAACTGTCTACTGAAAAACTAGTTGGTACTGTTGAAAATACTGGTTATCTCAGATTTACTGCCTGGAGAAAAAGATATTACTCACATAGATTCGTGCTCGAATGTTTTCATGGCCCGATCAAAAATGACTTGTCAATCATATTGACGGTAATCAAAAAAAGAATAATTTATGTAACCTTCGAACTGTTACCCAAAGTCAGAACTGTAAGCTTGGTGAAACTGGTTTGCACAAAATCTTTGAAAAAGGGCTATTAAGTCTGTAAATGTGGAGACAGGCCAAGTAGATATATTCCCTTCCATAAATTCAGCTGCTAAATATTTCGATATCCACCCGAGTCCGGTACAAGGAGTTGCAAATAATATATTCAAATCAGCATTTTCGAAACAATTCAAGCAAAAGATCACGTGCCAGTACACTGAATAAAACAAGAAATAATTTTAAATTATCTGTAAAATAAAAGCGAGACAACTCTGTCCTCGCTGATAGAGCAATCAAGCAGTTATCCCGCTTGATCTTGCATAATATCACAAACTGTTATTTTTTTTTTGTGTCGCCGTAATGTAATTATGTATATTTCTACTATATGAAAGCCTCAGAATCTGCAAAAGACTGTTGTATCATCAATTATGGAATCGCGCTATTTTATATTCATATATGATTATAGAGCGATTCCATAAACAACGATAGAACTCTCAAAAATATCTTCATGGGCCGATATCTCAGTTATGTGAAGGGAAATAACTCCGTCAGGTAAACGATAGATAGGTAAGAGGCGTATATACATACAGACATACAAACATAGCAGGCGTATATGTATACAGACATATAACATATCTCTCTCTCGTGGTCGCACGTAGGTTGCCTGCTTGTCTAGTGTAGTTAAGTCAGTGGATTTTTCTTCTTTTCCTGATAAATTCAGAATATTTCTGAGTCTTGCAAATGCTTACTCGAGGATCAAGTGCACTGAAAGATTACGTGGGAAACAAGACAGTACTAACAAAGGTCAATCAATAATTCACATTAAGTTCAAGAAAATATTTCACCTACCTACTTGCTCCAGCAAATACATCGCAGAATCTCCATGAAGAAACATTCTGGTGCCTTTTATAGGAATTGCTGTTACGTAAAGGAAGTCCCATAACATTCTAGAAAAATTATGTAATAGAAATCCCAGAATATTCTAGAGAATTACGTAACGGAAGTCCCCAACTGTTCCAGAAGATTATGTAATAGAAACCCCAGAACCTTCTGGAAAATTGCGCAACGGAAGTCCACAAATCTTCCAGAAGATTATGTAATGGAAATCCAGAACATTCTGGAAAATTATTTAATAGAAATTCCTATAAAAGGCAGACAGAATGTTTCTTCGTGGTCATTCTACGATGTATTTGCTGGAGCAAGCAGGTAAGTGAAATATGTTTTGTCTGCGCTTGTCTACTGCACGTAAAATTATAAATATATGCTGCGTAAAATATTTTTTTTTTAATATTAAACAAATATTTATTATATAATGGATTCTGAAAATATTGATGTCATTATTTCTGCTATTAAAAAATTACAAAATGACGGTATAAAAATATCTGAGGAACTTGATCCTGAAAAGATTATGCGTGATTTTGAATCATTACAACAACGAAAATTTGAAAATAAATATACATTACCAGCCGATTACAGATTCATGAAATTAATTCGCCAGGCAATGATACAATCTTTAGCGATAGCTGCGGATACGCAGGTGAAATTATTTTTTTCGCTTGCACAGGCAATCGAAAAGGTTAGGTCAGAATTATCTCACGAATACGAAACAAACAAAATCGTGAATGCTCGTATAAGACAGTTGAGAGAGATTATGTCCAGTAATTATTGTGAAAACGCTGTTACCAATGACAGTAGTGACAATGGTCACACTGACTATGGTACCACTAAACAAGAGGGATAATTCATTTCTGACTACAGTAAAAAATATTTTATTCTGATAATAATAATATTTATTTTATTCTGCTAATAATTCAGAATGAGATTTATTTTTTATTCAGAATATTTTAATCAAGCAGATTCAGATAATTATTTGGCATCTTTTTTTTGTTTGTTTTCCTTACGATGACATTCTTGGAGTTTTCTACGATGACGCTCTATGAGCGTGAAATCTACGATCACGTTCTACGAACGTGAGATCTACGATCTCACATACAGATTTATGTTAAGCATTTCTGATCTCAAATCCAAAATGTGTCCCTGTTGGTCAGTAAGTTTGAAATGTATTCGTGATCAGAGTGGATTATGACATTTTAGATAAACAACGCTGATTGGTTCTGATACAATCAAATACCCTGGGGGTACTTGAGGTGTAAATGAATATAGAATGTATTCCTGTTGGGCTTGGTTGGGTTTTTCGAGGTCGATGACGTCACAAACAAGATTGACTGCGATCGTTAATGTTATATTGACGATGCCCGGCGAAACATGACGACCACTACCGTATGGATCATTATCGTATTTGAGAATACTTGCTGGTGGGGCTATTTGTTTCCATGATTCAAGGATTTCCGGAAAAAAACATTAGCGATGTTATAATCGAATTTTGGATCTTTAAGTGTATTATTTATAACACCTTCAAAAATATTTTTACTTTTATCAGTATTTGCGAGACAGTATAGTCTATAAATTTAGATAAATTTATTCTGAGATATCTAAAATCAGATATTACTGCATTTAAGTGTTTAATCGCATCGATTATACTATTTTTTTTTGTATCTTCTTTGTCATTCTGCGTTAAACTGATGATTAAATTTTTAACATGTCTTTGAATTCGATCAAATTCTTGTTTCATAGGAAAACCCACACCGAAAAATTTTCTGTTAAATCCAGTACCCGCACTACCTACAACGTAAATATCAGATAAATCAGGACTTTTTTCACCGCCAATACTAACAAATTCATCAGTTTTCCACGGATACTCTCTTCTGTAATCGTGTAATTTCATAAATATTTTTTCGGTAGTGAGAAACTCTTCCAAGCTTGGTTCAGCGGGACCAGTGTAGAGCGGCGCAACCTCAGGCCAATCTAACACAGATCTGATCGAAGACTGATAAATGTCAACGACGTATTCCGGCGATAAAATTTCAACGACCGCAGATAACGTTTGCTCGTGAACTGTAATAGATATCTTTGATTCTTTTCCTGTAATGGATTTAATTCTACGTTGGAATTCTTCATTGATCTGTTCTATTTGATAACTGCCAGTTGGTGACAACTTGCCAATCAGGAGTTCCATCGGGTTTATTATTATTTGCAAATACTAATGAATTATTCGGCGGAAGACCAACAAACGACGTTGATCTGATATTTGGCCAACTATGATAAACTCGTAATTGTGCCAGCGCTATTTCTGATGCTGGAATTGCAGCTTACTTTGCCACATACATACTTGATCGTATCTGTATCGCTGAACGGCGATCATTATACTATATTTAGTAATTAATTGAGGTGTTTCAGCTACAAATTCCAGACACCACCAGTAAGACGCTGTGGTTATTTTTTTAGCGGATGGTTCCAGTATAAATATTTCTTCGGTATCTTTACTTAATACAACAGACACGGTTCCAGAAAAATTATCGGTTGAATGACGCCATGGATACGTGGTAAATATCATGAATGCTGCAGGGCTGAACACGGACAGCTTGTACACACCTGTTACTTCTGCGGTATGTTTGATAGAGTTATTCTGCGGTGTCCACGTTGATGATCCTGATGCTACTGTGTACACGATACTGCTAATTTGTTTGTGTGGAATTTTAACGAGATTAGTTTTATTGACGATATTAGGAATTCCACTAATAATATCGTTGATTCTCGCGTTAACGTCGGCGAGTTTTATATCAACGGTTGGTGGACTTCCAAAAAATTCATTAATGGTTCTGTTTATGTTTCTGCGGAAATTCAGAAACAGTTGTACTTCATTAGTAAAGTGTGGTCATTCCATCATTGATCGTCGACAACGAAGTTGTCACTGGAATTTCCTTATCATCGATATATTTCTTCGTTGCAGCGTCGAGATCCACGACAGGTTCTCCTACATTAAAAATTTTTTTTGTTATTCATGTTAATGACGCCATTCATTGTATCGTTGGCTTTTAACACTCGTTCACTTATGCTATCTCGGATTGACGACGGCGTAACAACACTACGAACAAGTTTGCCCTCTTTGTCATATACAGAATAAGACCTTCTCGCGATAATCGATTACGAATAATAATATCGTTGATTGAAATATTACTCGTCTTCAATTTTCATCACGATTTTGGATCAACGTTGGCAAGATTGAGAAGGTCAGATAATTCATCATTTATCTGCCTTGTTACTCGCTTGAGTAAATCTTCACCTGGTGCTTGTTGGGTTTTAGTTTTAGCTGATCTTCCGTAAATGTCTACCATAATATTATTAGCGATTATTTAAAACAGAACTCGCGCGTGCACTTTTTTATCTTGATACAGCATCAAGTACTCCCAGTGCTTCACGGCCACATATTGGAGGATCCGTTAATGTTTGTGTTGGTAGCGTTGAATACCAGATTGGAATATCACCGCTGACATACTTTAAAAATTCTTTTGGTGGTGCCAGTCCGTACTAATCGAAATAAACGATACCACGTGGATCGATCGCTTAAGCAACCCAATGAGTACCATGGCCAGAGTTTTTATCGAAGTTGATTATTCCAGTTTCAACGTTGTTTGGTTTGTGTGGTAATTGATCACGGATAAAAACACCTATGACATTTTTTTATATTTAATCACTCAGCAGCATCGAGTAAATCAAAATTGGACATCGGGAACATCAGCGAATTCCTGAAATTCTTAAACCGCTCCCGTGCCGAGGTAAAGTCCCTGGCAGTCTTAGACAGAGACTCGAATGGGTCTGCGTTAGGGATCGCCCTTTTTGGATTCCTTGTCCAGTTGCTTTCTTTAGTGCCATTCCAGCAGCTGTTCCAACAGCGCCTAATGCAGCAGTTTTTGCAACAGCTGGGGCGGCAGCGGCTATTAACGCTGGTAACGCGGCGAGAATCGGAAATATACCACCCGTCTTAGCGATGTCTTTGACGTCACCCGCAGAAAGATTAAGTCGTATGCCGGTTTTTGATTGTTTAGCTTCATTGAAATGTTTGAGCTGACGTTCTGTCAGCAATAGCTTATTTGAACCACCCGTGATCTGTTCTCGTTTTAGTGATATTTTTACTGCACAGCTCTTTTTTGACGCTGATTGTAACTTTTTAATCTGACCTGGAGTCATACTGACACTAACATGATGATATGACATTTATGATATATTTCTGATTTCTAAATTACCGCTTGCATATTTTCCACCGGGACATCAGCGACCTTTATTCGTCCACCAACACCTGCAAGTAGCATCGTCTTATCACTGAGTATGACGGCGATTGCTCTGTAATTAGCAATAGCTCCTCTTATAACACGAGCTCGAAAATGTATATCAACGACGGACTTTCTAAATAAATCCAAATGTTCCAGAGAAACATAATAAATCGGATACAGCGTTGTAAAATTTAGCTGTGATATTTGTAAACCAGTATCAACATTTTGATCACGCCCCATAAACGACATCAATCGATGATATGCACGCGCCACATGATTTAGCTCAAAATTCAACAAAATATCCTCTGACTGTTCTTGATGTCCGTTTATCCTCAGTGAAACCTCGGAAACACCGAGTTTATCAAATATCATTATACTACGCGTCTGATCATTTAATAGTGCAGCATCTTGGAAAGCAACACATATATGTCGTGGCGCGGAGATACCTTGTTGTGATACTATCTGCCATGTAAATAAACCACTAATGGTACCTTGAACAGCATCTGTGGTTGTTGTTAACCATGATAGCGTCGATTTATCACCTTGACCCATAAAAGAGAGTAAACGTTCTTCTTCAGGTATCGCTGGAGTCATTACTGGCATCCACAATGAAAGTTTTGTCAGCGCTACTTTACCGGCATCAGCAACAGCAGCAGATCGCCATATTGCATCATCGTCTGTGGCTTTTCGTTCGAGTACACCTGTATGTTTGGCTCCGTAAATAATCTCTCTGACATTTCTACAAAATCCAAAGATATGTGATAGTGGAATTGCACATGAAAATCTTCTATTTCCATCTTTCAGCATAGATCGACGTGCTGTGAATCCCAAGTTGAAATTTGCATTAGCATCATGAACCACCGGAGCAACATCAGCGTCGGCGTTATTGGCATGGTTTCTTGGTCGTCTTATATCACATGGTACGTAGTTAGGGTGGTCAGAAGTGTCCTTGGTAAACATCATTGATGGACCAGTTGATCTTGAATAATCATCGCTGTATCTTGCTAGACCGAGTGGTGTTGTGGCAACGTCGACGTCTTTCTGAATTGATTCAATATTTCTTCCGTCGATGATATACGTAGCACTGTCAAACAACGTTATAACACCATTATTAACAAAACCAATACTATCATTGGCTCCATATTCAGTATTATCTGTTTTTAAAATTTCACCTTCTACTTCAATAAATGCTTCAGCGGGTAAGAAATATCTACTTGTATCCCGAACTTGTAATTCGATTCGTCCACGCTGATTTGTCTGTCGTGCGTCATAAGAATAATATTGATAATCACGCACAGACTCATCCTTGAGAGCTGGCGCATCCATGTCAAATGCGGGATCAGATACACGTTTGAACATATTTTATGTTATTGGTCATCGTCTAATACGAAGACCACTTCCTGCCATCAGACTTGCTGCTATGTTTTCTTTTCTTTTTCATCGGCTACCTTTGCTAGTTTTTGATTTGTGGCTTGATTTCTTATTTTACTAAGATTTGCAGGCATCACTTCAGTGCTGGGTAATTTTACTGGTGGCTGAGGTTTTCGTCGTACTAATCGTGCTAGTCTATCCTTGATTGCTGAGAATGCTTTACTAGCAACGTCGCCGGCAGCACCTATATCTTTTTCACGAATAACGTCAATGGTTTTCGTGCCTAGTTGCTTTGCAATCGGTATTGCCTTTGGGGCTATCCTAGAAAATAAGCCCTGAACAACATCGCCGAGTCCATCCCTGTAGATTGCTTTATATACTGGTAATCACTAATTTATCACCCTGACCATGGTCGGTCCACGTTGAGCAGTATGTATAATCATGTTATTATAATAATTATATCTAACTGCTTAATCGCTATAATAATCATCGGCGATTTCATCAATGAGGGACCGATACACATTAATATCCATGATACCGCCTGTAAACAATCGCTGACAAATAGCGGCTGCTTCATTAATAATTTCTGGAGAATTATTACGGGCTCGTTTTCCACCAATGGAGACTTCTAGTCGTTCAACATCTGTAAGGGCATTACCGGGGCAAACACCAGTGTTATAAACACCAGTGTTGTATATAGATCCAGTTGAACCAGGGGGTTCTTCTTCTGTTACTGGCATTAGTTCAGGTGGTGGTCTTGTTTGTTCTTCAGCCAGTGGTGCCATATCTAAGGCTTTTCTGATTGAGTCTATTTCTCGTTGTCGGACCTTTGTTAATTTTCTTCGTTGCTGTTCCTGCAGCTGGTCCAGATCCTATATTAATTGTTGACGTCATTGTCGTTCTTGCTGCTCCTGCCGTTGTTGTTCTAGCTGCCGTTCACGTTCTTCCCGTATATGTTGTATTTTTTCAAGTTGTTGTGCTTGTTCTTGTTGCGCTTGTTCTTGCTGTAGTTCCCGCTGTTTAATATGTTCTTTCATAGCCCGTGGAAAAGTTTCAAAATTGTTACGTTCCTGTTTGGTCTTGATTTGCGGAACATCAGCGGCAATACGAAATATATCACTGACCCATTTGTTGGGTTTCATTTTATTAACGTACTCGGGTTTTACATATCCTCGCTGAGCATTATATCCAAACGCGGCGATGTCCAACAATTGATCTGGATTCCTGATTGCGGCAATACCTTCTTCGGTAAATTTATCAAATATTGATGTTTTTGGTTGTGCCTGTCGTGCGGGTTGTGCCGGTTGAACACGCCCGGGTAACGCCGCAAGGACTTGTTGTGTTGCCTCGGTCGCTGCGACGATTTTCCTTGTTGGTTCAACGATTGGTTTAAACAGCTGCTCTGCGCCTTCAGTGAATTCCACTTGAGATTATTGACGCGCTTGTAATTGCTGTTTAAGAGCGTTATGGCGTGGAAGATATTTTCGTATTGCTTCTAATCGTTCTCGAGCTAATCTAGCCAAATGTGCTTCGCCGATCATTATTGATAAACATAATGGTTTAATTATAACAGCAGAGAGGGTGAAACGACCAAAACACACAAACGAACACGCCTAAAATTTGAAAAATACAGGTCAACGAACGAGTAACAGCGATGAGCGGTTAGATGCCTTGGTTTGATTTTATTGGCCTTATTTTTTCAATCTTCGTAGGAACCTTTATTTTTGCGAACGGACCTGGTCTGTTCACCCTCGCTGCTGCTCCCAGGCTGTACTTTCAATGATGCAATCCTGATTGGGATCGCCCATAATTCCAAATGGAGCAGAGAACTTAGGAAATCCTAAAAAGCCTATTGAATTTGCCAGCTGCGTACACTCAAACCCAGCGGCTTAAATCATGAAGAATCCAAATATGCTTTTATCAATCGATAGGTAACAAGCATCTTATATGTTACCAAAATCACATTTTCCCTCCACTTATTCGCTTTCTCCAACACATGGTCTCAACTACCTTTTTAATGTAAAATTTTCAAACACACATTTATAAATTCATTAAAAAGCGTTTATTAAGCTATTAAATATTACAAACTCAAAGATGCAAGTTTGCTCTAGAACATAAATTCATGCAATTTTTAACAGTCAGCTCAGCGAAATATTACATTCAGGATGAAATATTACATCCGGGATGTAACATTTTATAGACCGCACAAACGATTACTTGCTGACTTACTAACGCCTTCGATTGGGGTCAGTTGGTCTAACCTAGCTTGCCTTGCTAGCACTAAAAAGTTACAACACTCAACATCGTTCAATTTTTAGTTTATAACTAATTGTATTTATTTACATACTACTGGCATTTTGTGGTTTGTTTTATTTTGTTTTGTTATGTTTTTGATTGCGCCGTTGTGTGCTTGATAAACGAATTGGTTAATTCCGTAAGAACTTGGGCTGGTTTCGCACCAGTTTTCCACTGCCGTTGGTCACTTTTTCTGTCACATATATTGAATAAGATATCTTGATACTCATCTATTAAAATATTACTTTCGGTCAATATTTGCACCCGTTTATTCAAATTATATGCCAATAGTTTGCACAACGCATTATTTACAGTAATTCCTGGTCCAACTTCCTGAAACTTGATACTTGCATACTTAAATATATGAATACGTTTGGGGAAATTCCTCATTTTCAAAAATTATATTAACAAGCACAATAAGTAATAAAGAAATGCAAGGTAAAGTCCACTGGTAACGAATGACCGGAATCTTGTTGGGACAGAGGGTTACATTTATTCAGAGAGCAAACGCTATACATAATTTTTTTTTTCATTTCTAATTGGTTTATTCAATCCAATCTTTGTCGTCCTCATATTTTTGAAGCATCTTCATCATCGCCCATATTTTGTGTATCTCTCTCTCTGACAATAACAAGGAACCAAGTAATCTAACAGGCCATTTTGAATAGATCAGAAAATGGGACGCCTCATGTGTTTGTAATAAGTACCAAAGTTTGATATAAAGGAAGACAACTCTGGGAAGACAATAACATAATCCACATTCCCATGTGTGTGTGTGTGTGTGTGTGTGTGTGTGTGTGTGTGTGTGTGTGAGAGAGAGAGAGAGAGAGAGAGAGAGAGAGAGAGAGTAAAAGGTAATTTTATTCATGATGTTGAAATATCTAACTGTATTTATTGTAATAATTATAAACGGATCTACAGTTTGTGTGTATGTGTATAAGTGCCAAAGACCGGAAAATTAAATTCACGTTGCCGAGAGAAATGGAGAAATTTGGAGTCAAATGTTTCAAGTTCCTGCAGCGAGAAAAAACTGTTAAATTTATTAAGAACTTTGTGGAGTTCGTGTTTTGTTGTAGTTGAAACGACACAATTGAACGAAACCGATATACAAGTTTCTAGCCTGTTTTGTCCACAGCGTGTTCATAATAGAGTGAAAAAAGTCGACGCCATTTCAAGAAATATTATTTCAAATGTCCACGGTTGGATAAGCCTCAGCTTGCAATCTTAATTTTATGTGTATATACTAATGAACGCCTTGCCTGTGGTCAGAAATTGTAAACTTGTAACTTGTGGTCTTGTTTTAAGACATCCCTGGTGGATGAAAGCTAGAACTAATGTTTGTCTAGCAGTGAAATTCATGCCAGATTACCAAACGATTCCTAGCAAACCACGAAAATAACTTATTTCATATATCTTTTTTTTCTTTTCCGTCTCCTCTCCACTTCTCTCTGTTACACACACACACACACACACACACACACACACAGACACACACACACACGCATTGACACCACATCACACATTATGTATTCATAGCAGAAATAATGGTTATATTATAAAAGTATTTGAATTATGGCCCATTTGTCATTGGATTATATATTTGTCTTTCTTTTTGTCTAGAATCTCTCAACATTTCTTTGCACCTTTTCAGTATATTGACGTTAAACTAGAGGGGTGTGGAACGATTCATTATGATCCAGTAACAAAATGCAATGTTCGTATAAAAGTTGTCATTCCGCTGAGAAACTAATTCATTCCTTTTAATGCTTGTTTGTTTCTCCCAAAAATGAACCTTTCCCCCACGCATGAGAGTAGCATATTTATCTATGACCGCATACATTTTTGTGTCATTGATTACTCTAATAACCTCCTTTCAATTTAAAAAAAAAAAATGCTACCCTTTTATTTTTCCTGATGTGACTTCAGTAAATACAATGATTTGAATCGTCTGGTGATAGTTTTCAGATTATATAATTTCGAAATAAGTTTTGCAACAAGAATGTGGAGGTGATCTAAATCCAACCACGTTTTCAATGCTGCTTTTTGACTCCCTTTTTTGTAATATGAACGTGGTGGTAGTCTTAATCCGCCAATGTTTCCGATGCTGTTGACTGAGTCCATGACGTCATAAAATCTATAATTTATGTTTATTTGGTTTATGTGAAGTATAAAGAATATATAAAGTACTCTTCTTTACTTTTTTAGAGTACGATGTGCTTGAGTATTTTAATTACGAATTATGAACTCTTTTAGAATTCAAATTGTCTGACAGTGCCTACAATCTAAACCAAAACGCGCTTCTCTTGCAACCAAGCAGAGGACAAATCAGTGTAAGGTTTGAAAATTTGTAACATTTGTCACTCCAACTTAAAAAGAAAGAAATTGGTATCAAAAACAGAGCATATGTAATATTTTGAATGTCATGTCTTTACTCTAGACAAAGCAGAATTTTTTCAACCAGCAAAGCCGAATTCATGTCAGTGTCTTCTAGGAGACTAGTAACACATTTATTCAGCTGATGAATAAAAAAATGTGGTAGCTTTCAGCCAAAACATAATGGGCTGTCAGTAAAGCTGGCAAACATTGAGAATCTTAAATTCACGATAGCTGAAATTTCTCAAGCTAACCAATATTGCAACGTGTTTAGGTCTTAAACTTTGCGACAGAAAGGAAGTGAAACCAACAATTTGAGTAAAATTCAAATAATTTATTTCCCTAGAATACAACGTGAAAATTCAAAATGCACAGTATCATGAATTGAATTCCAAATAGTCCTAAATGTCCTATCACAAGTCTTAAAGAAAATAATGTTCTGAATGAATTCCAAATGTCTTGAATGTTCTGATTTACCACAATGATATAATCTAAATGTCTTGGAATCAGTTCTGAGTGTTTAGTCCAATGAATAATTTAAATTCATAATCCCTCTCAAATGTATCCCTCTCATATGTATATCAGAACACATCTAAATACGATTCGATAGTCCGATCTTAAAATAGGAATAAAAAATGTGTTTGCCTAAAGATATACAGATTGTCACCTGAAGTATCACACAAAAGAATATTCTGAAAAAAATCAGCAACTCGTAAAGAAGGTCAGGTCTTGGACATTAAATTTAGTTTACTTCTTAAAATCATGACTATATGTCAAGGGAATAGTAGGCGTGTTTATACGAGAACATAGTGCAATCATAAAGCAGGTAGAAGATGTAATTTGTTTATAAGGTGTTAGTCAAATCATTCTTGAACCTTTTTAAAGCCACATGACGATTAGAAACCAACAGCAGCCATGCAATTTCTAACGTCAGTTATTAAGAAGTATATAATATATGGGGACTTGATTTCACTCGAGGTCAAGGCAGCGAAAATGCACATTTCCACCAAATAAAATCGTGCCAACTCCGTGAGGAACTTCACTTTGCATTAGCTCTACTGATCATAGTAAATTCATCTTGTATGCAGATGTCAATAATACTCAGGAATTCAATAGTTTGAGAGAATTGATCCTAGATGGATAAAATGACGGATTATGGCCTCTCAAAATTAGGTGATCTTTTCTGTTCAGAACATCAGCAGTCACAGACACTTTGTGGAGAGAGAAAGAAGAAAAGGAAGTGTGTGTGTGTGCGTGTGTGTGTGTGTGTGTGTGTGTTGGATTCTTTTTTACGTAGCTTTAAATATTTTCCAGTCATTTCACTGCGATTTCAGTAGTATGAAAGTTTATAGTGATGTCTATCAGTGGGGCATCATGACACAGACACGTAGCGTCATGTCCCACCCAGTCATATTATCTTGACACTACGCCGACTAGTCCCAAAACTAACCTCTTGATGCTGAACGCCTAGCGAGGCAGCTGTAAGTACCATTTTATAGTCTTTTGTATGACTAGGCCGGGATTCAAGCCCGCGACCGTCCACATCCGGGGCCGACCCTCTAACTACTTATGTCACCTGAGCAGTTGAAGAAAAGAATGATATGGTACACAAGGTCTTGAACATTGACAAAGAGGC
>JAECUM010041992.1:0-31555 GCA_016617855.1 Megalonaias nervosa
CATAGTGAAACCAACAAGCTTTTACAATGTCATCTAAAGCGGAAACCTTTGTTTTAAATCCTACCCAAGAATGGTTAGAGTCCTTGACAAAGCATGAATTGACATCCATGTTAAAACAAAAACAAAGATATTTTGATACAATATCTGGTAGAAAGGGATGTGTGGGATTTAAATGTTTTGGGTTTCATTAGTTAGCCTTCTTCTGGCTCCAACTGGCAAGTTACGGAATTGAAATTAAAATAGAAAAATGAAATGTAGTTACAAAAACTTGAGCTGTAAGTGCAGAAAGAAGAAAGGTATATATATATATATATATATATATATATATATATAGAGAGAGAGAGAGAGAGAGAGAGAGAGAGAGAGAGAGAGAGAGAGAGAGAGAGAGAACCTCAAAACGAAGAAAACGAAATCGAGATGTAGTTACAAATGCGAAAGGAATAAAACGAAAAAGATTGAAAAAAAAAATGGCTATAACAGATGCAGATACATAAAGAAGAAAGAGAAAGAGAGGAGGAAGAGCGACAAATGCAGATACAAAAAGAAGAAAGAGAGATGCAAATGAAATTGCAGATAGAAACAGTAAAGAAAGAGAGGGATTCCAACTTAGATTAAGGGAATTAGAACAAACAAGCACAAAGCAACCAAGATATGAAAATTAAGTTTTGATGTTACAAAAAAATATTATATTAGAAACCCTTTTAATTAAAAGATGTAGATCAATAATTTGTCCATTTTGAAAAACTAGCTGATAATTAAAATGGGCAAGAGACCACTGGATTTTTTTACAGAGAGTACTTATTCGCAAAGCTCGTGAAGTTTATAGTTCACTGTCAGTAGAAGCAAGTGTTGATTACGGTTCGGCCACGGAATGTATCTTAAAGGGCTATGAGTTGGTACTTGAGGTATATCGACATAGTTTTCAGAATTAAAAAAACAAAAATCCCCAAACCCATGTGGCATTTGCTAGGGAAAAACAAAATCCATGTGACAGGTGGTGTACACCTAAACCAATTGAGAAAAATTATAGCAAACGTAGACAGCTCATATTAGTCGAGGAGTTCTAGACCTGAGACCATTGTGACGTCAAAACTAACCTTTATGAACACAAGATACATACTTTAAGAAAACGTTGCTCATACAGCTGGCGAATATTCCTTTGATCACAAAGTTTTATTTGTCAATTAGTTTTCCTCTCAGCAGATGACTAGTGAGAAACCAACTCACTATCAAGCAAGTAAGTATAAATTTCATTCTGGTATAAAAATCAAACGTCTGATAAGACTGATCAGAAATTGTTATCTCTTCCTACGTACACTTGAATGCAAGAACACAGTGCGAAAGCGACCGAAGATTATTTTACGAACACTTTGAATCAATGTTTCTCTAGTTCGTAAATGTAATTATTTTATGTATTAACTTATCTTACATAGCATTTAATATATCGATTATAAAATAAAGTGTAAAAATGGGTCTCGTTTTGCAAAGAGACTGAACGTCCGTGAAAAGACCCAGCACCATTTACTAACAGTGTAAATCAATACTTCTATTTCATAAGTGTAATTAATCTTTGTATTAAGTGAATGAGTATTGTATACATATTTATTCTTTTTAAATTCATTATTACGGTAACTTCAAATGTCAATCATGAAACAGACATGAACTCTGGGTTCTGTGGTTTGCAAATATTTCTGGCAACATTATAAATTAATTAGAAACTACTAAAAAGGAAGATTCATCAGTTGTACGAAATAAGCCGAGGGTTGGGATATATACATTTGCTGCAAAGTAAATGGACTTAAAAGCCGACTATAAAAGCTAACTTGTTTCCAAAATTAAATTTGTTCCTGGTCATCTTTCAAATTTATTTTATCCTCTATTTAAATAGTCTTATTTTTCATATTGAAAAGTCATACATTTCATTGTAAAGAAATTACATTTTAAGTTCCTCGCACATTAAACATTTTGATAATAACTTATTGTAAATGATATATCAACAGTATTTATTCTGAAAAGAAAGGATCTACAATATACGGAGGAAATTTCCAGAGGGGGAAAGGATAGTGTGCACTTCATGATTTAAAATTCAAGAAATGATGAAAATCTTGTAAATGAAATAAGGTCGGAAATAAGGGACGAGTGTGGTGTTTAGAAAAATGCAACAAACCCAAGATCCAACTACACCGAAAGGAATGGAAACTTAATATCAAGATGGCCGCTATCGCTTAACTGGCTTGAAGCAGCTGTCCTTGATTTTTGTGCCGTTTTTCATGATATATGTGCTTGTTGTCTGTCTTCGTCTATGTTACTGTGTTCAACATGCATTTTCTGTTCTGTTATGTCTTTCTTCATCTTCTTGCTTTGGAAACGAGAACAATTAGACTTTTTCACAGCTACCTTGCTCACTGCTACTTCCTTTGTTGTGGAACAAACTGCCGTCACATGATACTTGCCAGTCCACCCGTGTCTGCTATGATGAACCATCATTAATTGCTTTAAACGACCCGGGACTACATTCATCATTACTTAAATGTAAACTAAAGCGAGAAAAGAAACATTGTTTCGAATCTGGCCGGCGTAGAACAGGAAGAATAATTCCAGTTATCTCCCTTACCCTCTGTCCGGCACAGCAATTTAAAAACTCGGCCGATAATTTAGATGACCTAATTCAAATCCCTATTAAATCGTCAACCTCTGTGTCAACTATCCAACGAATTCCACTGCGTATCGCATTATTCAATGCCCAATCAATAGAACGACCGGAAAAGCGCACAGAAATAGTTAATTTTATCAACAATCAGAATATCGACGTCTTCCTTCTGATAAAAACATAGCTAAAAGCATCAGGCGATGAGCCCAAGTGCGCGTATCTAACACCCACCGGTTACTCCATCAAGTCGTTCCCCCGACACTCTTGCGGTGGTGGAATTGCTGTCATCGCAAAGAACTCCATGATCAACCGTCTTAATCACACTACAACCTTCGATCTCTACCACACAGAACCGAACAAATGAATGACATCCAAGCAAAACTAACAACTTGGTTAACTCCTACAGAAGAACAACTTGATAACTGCCTGAACTCATTGATTGACAAACATACCCTGTCAACCAAGCGCAGAGTATCAATTGGAAAGTGTTCTCCGTGGTATAGCAGTGTTAGGGACCAACTTTGCACTTCTAAAAGAGACCGCCGTAAAGCTAAGAGGCTTTGGCTTTCCAACAGACTCACTATTCATAAGCAAAAATGTATGAAGCCTCTAAGAAGAATGTCACAAACATACTTCATGCAGCGGAATCAGCCCACTACAGTACTAAGATCACGGAAAGTTCCAGCTGCAAAGAGCTCTAACAAGCTAATGTCAAGGAACAAATGTACACCACTTCCATCTACCTTCTCTCCAGTCGACCTTCCAGACCTGTTTGCAAATTTCTTCCGTGACAACGAACAAACTATTAGAGATAAGCTTGACAACACAATTTCAATTGACTCGCCGTCACCATACAGTTGCAAAACAGAATTTCAGCGGCAACCGTTAGCAGCATTTGAACCTGTCTCTATGGATTTAGTACGTACAATCGTGATAAAGAGTACACCAAAGTCACGTGAACTTGATCCGATTCCGACATCACTGCCTCTTGAGTGCTTAGATCCAATATTGCCTTCGCTAACTGATGTTATTAACACCGCTTTCTCATCCGGGGAATTCCCATCATTTTTCAAAACTGCCAATGTAAAACCTCTGCTGAAGAAACCAACACTCTGCCATAACGATTTAAAGAACTACCGCCTAGTTTCTAATTTCCCATTCATTTCAAAAATCTTAGGAAAAGTTGTTTTATCCCAACTTGTATCTCATCTAAATTCAAACAGTCTTTTTAGCAATGTACAGTCTGGATATTGCCCTTGCCACAGTACTGAAACTACTCTTCTGAAAGTAGTTAATGACCTTGTCTCTGCTTTGGATAGCGGAAAGATTACATTCCTTACCCTCCCTTGACTTGTCTGCAGCATTTGACACAATAGACCATGATATATTACTTCATCGTCTCCAGCATGTATTTGGCATTCACGATACAGCCCGTGGTTCAAGTCCTACTTGGTCAACAGGACACAAATTGTGTCCGCAAATGGAATACACTCCAGCCCAGCTGATCGATTGTTGTGGTGTTCCACAGAAGTCTGTTCTTGGGCCTGTTCTCTTCATTCTGTACGCTCAGCCGCTCTCAAGTGTCATATATCATCATCCAGAGTCTCACCAACTGTACGCTGATGACATCCAAATATACAAATCTAGTCACCCAACTGAAGTTGATGCTACCATCCAAGGTGTAGTGAAAGATGCATTTCCGATGTGAAATCATGGATGACATGTAACAAGCTGCAGAAGAATAATGATAAAACTGAAGCCATTCTGATTACAACACAAAGATTTTCTCATTCACATCCTTTACCTCAGACAATAAAGATCAGCAACACCAACATTAAATTCACACAGTCAGAACAAAACCTAGGTGTTACTGTCGACAGTACTCTCTCACTGCACCAATATGTCATGAAGATATGCAAGGCTGCATATCTTGAGCTGAGACGCATCAGCTCCATTCACAATTATCGTTCAGTTGATGCGACTGAAATGCTTGTGTGTTCCTTAGTACTTTCAACAACCGACTATTGTAACTCAATTCTGCCTGGTTCGTCTCAATATTTACTCCAGAAACTTCAAAAGTTCAAAACACAGCTGCTCGGATTATCCTTAGAGTACCACGATCAGAGCACACCTCCCCCTATTCTGTACGCTACACTGGCTATCCATTCGATCCAGAATTTAACACAAAATCTGTTCTATATGCTACTTTTCACTGACGGACTCCAGTCCAACACACCTATCCGACCTCACCCATGTGTACACACCAGCAAGATACTTACGCTCCTCTTCTGACACTCGTATTCTCATTATGCTGACTATGAAAATGAAGTCATATGGACAAAGTTGGTTTGCATACCAGGGCCCAGCAACGTGGAACTAATTGCCCCCGAACGTAGACACAAAGACACAGTGATCTCATTCAAGAACTCTCTTAAAACTCACTTATTTCCGTTGCAAGAACAGACTTAAAGACTCATTAATGTTTTCTTACCTTAAATAGTTTCAGGATGTTTTCTGTTTTGTAATTTCGTGGTGTTTGTTTATTGTAATCATATCATTATGTGTTGTCCAATGTTGTAAAGCGCTTAGAGCTTCTAAAGATTAGGCTCTATACAAAATCCTCATTATTATTATTATTATTATTATTATTATTATTATTATTATTATTATTATTATTATTATTATTATTAAATGTCAATGACAATACTGGTTAGAAAAACAGGTGAACGGGAACATAAATTCATTGCATTAGAATATCAAGAATTATATTCGTACAATCCAACGTCTCAGTGCTTCAAACTCCAGTAAAGACCTGTTTAAGAGGAGAGTATCTTGGTTAGAAAACTGTCCAATATTTATAGCGTACCTCCTCACAAATGTGGCCATTGATGAGTATATTGGAACATTTCCGTTGAGACAGTACCATGGGTATGTCATCAGAATAGACCAGGGGTCTCAAACACGCTGCCTGCGGGTCGTATTCGGCCCGCCTATCCGCATCTTGTTGCCCGCAAAATGATTGGCGTCACAAGGTGTCATGCGAAATTACAAAGGTGGTGCGGAGCTTGGGCCATCGAAATGCCATCATGCGGACCTCAGGGTGGTTTTAGTTTGAGACCCCTAATATTGACAGCAACACCAAATACATACGAACGAAGCAATCAGTTATGAATTATCTGAAAGAAGAACTGAAGTATGATTTAGTGAAAACAGTAGCAAGTAAGATGAAAAGCCACGTAAACTAACGATGACTACCTGAGACAAAGGAATGTTTGAAAGCTGAAGAACATAAACAGAGCATCGCATCACTCTCGATTAGAAACAAACAATGCAGCTAACCAGATTATGTTTAGAAGGAATGACGAAAGTCGCGAATTTATAAGGCCAAGATATCTGTGGTGGTCCACATCCTGTAATAACGCTGTCAACAAATCAACAAATAAAGAGCATAACACGTTTGTGCTGCAATGATGTAATAAGTATTTGTAAGACATTCAACCTCGGAGATTTTCACCTAACACCTAATGTTTTAACAAAACGAAAGTCAACTTTAGACCATCCAATATTTTTAGAACCAACATTTATTTATTGGATTCAACAGCACGAACGTATTCATCTTTTTTGCATGATATTTATACACGTTTAACTAAATCTGATCTTAGCATAGGACGTGACGAGGAATTATAGTTCAAAAGCGCGATAAAGCGGTGCTTTGACGGATGTACATATGTTCTGTGAACACGTCACTAGGAACAAAATGCAAACAAATGCATGGAGGATGGGTTTGGATATCTACTTAAGGATAAGCAACAAGTTATATCTGCACAGTTTGGTGAGGAAGGAATTGTAGAAAGCCGGGATTATGACACTTTCAATAATTATGTCAGTAGGATGAGATATTTAATCTAGAAAAAAGATGCTAATGTGGGTTTTAAAATGATTCATGCCTTACATGACCAAGATGTTGCCCTCATTAGTTGAATACCTAATCGAGCCAGCTAAAATAGTCGAAATCTCAACAACATAGAAAAATAATAATTCCTAAAATGCGAACCAACAAACTGGATATTTTATGACTCCTGAATTCATCAAAACTCTGTCTAATATTGTTGCCAGTGAACATATTGCGCATTGTCTTACTCCTCGAGAAATGGGGAATTTTAATTTCAGCACAACATTTCAACATCACTGGATTGATATAGATCAATGGACAAACATTTCCCAGTACCGGAAAGACCGGAGAGTAAGAAAAGTTTCCAGCAACGGTAGCTAAGACAATACAAACATAATTTTAGTTTCTACAGACGGAAGGAGGTCGGTAAATATCTGCTTCAGCGGGAAAAATGCCAAATCAGAAGACGCGTAAACGCGCGAATCTGTCACATACACATAATGCTAAACAAAAACAAAATGTATAGAGTTTGTATTGATATAAAACAGTTTGCCTCCGCGAGGCTGTCCCTAGCCGAATGCGCTGAAAATGAACTCTAAGCGCTGACAAATCCACAACTTTGCACTTATTTTCAATAAAAAATTCAAACCTTGGCTTTAATTTAAGAAATGTGATACGGCCATTTAAATAGAAACTGAAATAGAAATATTGACTAGAATTTTTAGAAAAACATATTGACTCTATTTTGTAGACGGTAAGTCCTTTTCGCGAAAAGGCCCCATTTTTTATAGTTAAAAAAATATGTTAAATGCTATGTACCATGAGTTCTTACAGAAAATAGAAATATTGATGGAGGTCTGATTCAATGAAGGCAAGTCCTTATTTCACTTTATACGCACCCTGATCGACGTGTACCTAGTAAATATTTACTAAGCTTTTGACAGCTCTAAAGAGGAAACGAATTAATGTTTAGCAGGGTCTAATCTGCCTGAATCTCGGAAATGAATTTATTTTTAGTAGGGTATATTCTGCTAAAATCTATCGCATTTCACATTTTCTGATTCGATTTGAGAATACAGTGGACAAAATAAAACAGGTTTGGCAGGGAAGATGTTTTTCCCGTTGGCATACCGATGTAAGATACTCTGTTTAGCACATTATAGAATCATATCAGATGCAACAAAATATGTTATATTTGGGTAGATCTGAACCTGCCAAGCAAACATTTTCTTTCTGTTCGTCAGTTTCAGTAATATTTATTTCCCGACTACTTCCCGTTGGTGTCTTGGAATGCCTCTCTATCATGTTGTTTGGGGGGAAAGAGCAGGAATGTATTACGTTCAAGGGCTTAACCTATGTAACAAGACTGGATTAATCACATCAAGATTCCAAATTTTCCTAAATATACATTTATTTCCCTAAAATATAAAATCAAACAAAGTGAAAGAATTAAAACTAACTTACAGTATTATATGAATTCCTAGAACTTTTTCTAAATGTACTATCAGTTTCAAAGTAATCTAGAAACTATACAAAGGTATTTCGAATGAAGGCTCTACTGTTCCTAGGTGCTAGCACCTCAGAAAATAACCAAAGTCCAAAACGTTTGCTTCAAGATGAATCCAATGAAAGTTGTGTCTTCACAAATATCCTTGAATCTTTAAAGGAATCCAAAGAGATTATTAAATATACAAGTCATTGAATTATTTCTTTATAATCCAGCTAGGTACTGTCTGTTTATATCAAATGGTATTCCACTCTGCAGTTCAACGTTCACTGTATAAATAAACCAAAATGCCTCCCCGACTCCTATAAGGCTAAATATAACTCAAGATTGAAACGCTGCGCTTTATGTCCTTTATAAAATCACTATATGCGCATCAAATAAGCAATTCTGAATCGCTAGAAAAGATGCCAGGTATTTAAATTGTTATGTATTGTGAAATATGTAACAGTCATAGTCTAGCTTTTTTAGTGATGGAGCCAATCAAGGAATAGGACGTGCGCAATAGCTTTAGAGAATAGATGTTCTTAGAATTTTTTTGTTCGTATGAAATTGTCAGTAGCCTTGATTTATGAATGGAGAAAGTAGACATATGTACTCTTACTATAGTAGAGGTCAGCCTTTGGATTAAATAATTAAATAATAAATGTAATTAACCAAAATGACTTAAAATAAAACTATATTATAAAATAATATATGATATATATCTGTAGCACCTTCCTCCTTAAAAGGAAAGAAAAACTTTATGCAATAAAACTTTCATTTCGCAAATATCAAACATTCATGTAAATAGCACCTTCCTCCTTAAAAGAAAAACTTTATGCAATAAAACTTTCTTTTAGCAAATGTCAAACATACATGTCGCTAATATTGCATAATAATATGAATGATACAATAATGTATACAAAATAATGGCAAAATGTACTTTATGCACATGTAAGTGCGTCTGCAATCCAAATTCATATTCACTTAATGTATCTAACATCGATATTGTACGATTGTAGCATCTCACTCTAGCGTAACAGTCTTTGATTATTGTTTTTCATTGTATGAACGAAATAGGAGAAAGCGCTGCCCTAACATACACCTTAAAATGTTTCAAGGACATCATCAAAGCCAAACACTCCTTCTCTATCGTGGAATAATTTCTCTGGTGCTTATTAACTTTCTTGAAACACATGGGTGATCCACATCTTTGCTGTTTTCTTGTAACAGTACTCCACCAACCTCTACGTCATTTGCATCTACAGACATTTTTAACGATTTCATAAAATATGGGGCAAAAGAAACTGAATACTTTTGAGTTTGCACTTTGACTTATCAGATGCTTAACAACATTTGTGTGACCAGAGAAACTTAGATTGATAGCAGGTTTAGCAGTCATGTTAAAAATAAAAAAAACCCCAACCCCCCCACATGTTTTGAGGCAGTCAGCATGTCTATAACAATTGGGAAGAAAACTCTTACTTTTCACAGATTGCTTTTATTTGTTAAAAGCGTTCCTTGAAAAGAATCTAAACCATATCAAAGGAGGAGAAGAGGGCCTTTTGTCTGAATCAAGTCATGGGTGGGTGGGTGGGAAATAGACATTTAGAGAGCCTGTGGCTTTGTTTTATTTCTTGTTTTACTTCCTTCTTTCGTTTTTTGCATTTTGGCTTTTTTATGCACATCGTGTCCTATAAATTTGATATTATGCAATCAAACTGAAGAAATTAACTAGAACATCTTAGCATCTTCATTAACTGTACAGTCACAAATTAAGTGTTTAGTACTTTTGACATGTTTTCAAAAAGTTAATGTATCATATCAAATAATTTTTTAAACATTGCCTTGTTACAATAATTATGTGCGTCAGTTTAAACTGAAAGGCAATTAAATTTGCATATTTGATGCAGTTCCTAGCCTTGATTTGATATTTTGTAAAGTTTTGACCACTTATCTGGCACCTTTAATAATCTAGTCCAAACATCATGTTGACCGTAAAGTTTATTTATTATATTATTTGCTAATTATTTATATATAAAGTTTAATTTGTTTGCAAAAGAGGAGAATTAGTCGGGATTTACATTCATTATTGTTTCCCTTGTCAATATAGTTTTTGATCTTTCTTTTTCCAGTGGCCAGACATTTTTGACATAATTAGGAAATATTCAGTGTAATTATTAGTGTGAGCCTTTTGACATAGTGCTTGAAAATTTTATATGACTTTCAAAGAGATGTTTGAGACTTTTATTCAGTTTGACTACCATTTTGTGTAGGAATGAAAGTTATTAATATCAACAAAATTTAGAATATCATGTAACTATTACTAATTTACTGATGAGAGCTCCTTTTTCCATGTTGCTAAAGCATGGATAAGACTTTGTTGATATTTATTGCTGATGCATTGACTTATCTATGTTAATGTTGTCTAATTTAATTTCTCGACGCCTCAAACTTTTTAAAAAATTAGCTCTTTACTATATTCTGACAGTCTTTCTTCATTTGCAGTAAGGCGTGTGATTCAAGTGATCTTCATGCATTGATTAAAAGAACGAACATGTGTTTAAAATTTGAATACGAATAAACAAATTATTTCAATAGTTAAACTCTGATAATTTTCTAATGATTATGCCCGTGTTCTTTGTGTTTCAAAGGGTGTTCTTTCACTCTCAGCGTATCAATTGTGTCATTTCAGGTTTTTTTTAAAAGTTACAATGTTGAGGAAGGTAAGATTGTTATTGTTGATCCTCTTAGTGAAGGCGATGATTACTGTGGGTAAGTACATCTTGTAATGCACGGATGTAATTAAATCCATTCGAATATGTTACATACGAGCAAAATTATCATCAGAACTTAAATATTTCCAAGTTGTTGATACGACGATCAATATAAGGTATCCGTTTCCCAGATCATCCTTATTGTGATGTTTGCGTTAGAAAGAATGTATGTATATATGTGGGTAAATTGGTAGGCAGGCAAGTAAAATGATGTAGTTATACTTGATATTGAATGATTGTCTGCTGGATAAAAAAGCTTCAGCATTATTACCTATTTAAATGTTATTCCCTCGAAAGCAGCTTAACTTAGAAGAAAATAAATTATAATGATGAAAGGAAGTTGCTACGTTTTAAGAGGACCATCCATTGATAGCTGCGACAAATAATTCCAATATCAATCACTTTAGATCAATAATTCCCACAAGTTTTAGTAAAACATAAAGATCGCATATTCTAACTTTCACATATAATAAACTTGGTCTGTCCTTTTTCTTCTAACTTAGTCTTTATATAGCATGAAAGTAAGTCAAGAATATTTCGTAATATCTGATGCAAAAGAGAAGGTGTTCAATTTATACTTGCAAATGCATTTTTTTAAAAAAATAAATGTATCAGCAAGACAGTCTAGATGCAAATTTTCACCAATAATTGAATCACCTCACACAGTTTCGAAAAATTCTTTACTATTATAATGTTGGTGAAATAAGGATAAACTTCTTTGTGAACATTATATTGCTTGAACTACACCAAATTCGACAATTTGTTAAGAAATTAACCAGAGTCTCTGAACAATAGAACCTTTTTCGCACATTTATTTCAACGACTTACATATCCTATGTGTTATGTATATCAGTAGTGCATGTTTATCTTTTGTTCATGATTATAGACTGTTATGGTCATTGTGTAAAGAGCATTATATATACCTAATATTTGTATATCATATTAGATTATATTTTAAATTCATTATTACTTATGGATAAACATGTTCATTTGGATTTGAGAGCAGGACCTTAGTTTTCCTTCGGACATTATATAGTATACATTCCTTCCGACAGATTGACTACTAAACTTTAAGTTAACACCTGACCTGACCAAGTTTACAAATCAGACGGAAATTTTCATTACGATGAAGAATTTCCAGAAAATAGTTATTGTGACATATCTCTAGTGGGGAGTTATATAAAGCAGTTTACATCAGAATTACTCGTTAGAACTTTAACTGGTGGAATTGGTGTTTAGGTTGGATTCAGTTATAAGCTGAGAGGATTTATTTATTTAAACTAATCATTGGAATCTTAAAGTGCTCATTGCTTTAGGACAAAATCACTACATGTATTTTGGAATTCTTGCGTATTCACTCAAGGACATTATGGATGGTATCATTGTGGCACATTAAGACTGTTTTCACATTAACACATTCGAGGAGGTTACTGACACATCAGCACATTCAACATTAGAATTCATTCGAAACACTTTGCTCTTGGACTTGAGATAAAACCATTAGGATAACGTTTGTTTTAATTCACAATACTAAGTTCCTCTTAAATCTTTACTTCTTTTCAAAGGAAATAAAATATTTGTTGCAGTTTGTTTTCGTTCTGTTTATTCTGTTGCTTATGTTACTTAACTGAAGACCATAGTGTCATGACAAAACGATTGGGGCACTCGTCGAGGATATGAGTTTCTTTTAAACAGTTCAGAGAGTTCAGTTCAGTTCAGTTCAAACTGCAACTGAAAGCTAAATTCATTTTATTTCGGAATTGTCTTAGTCACTGTTATTTTAATTTCACACATTTGAGATTTATTTACAATGACATATCAAGTGAAGGCTTATTTATCGAAGCAAGAGATAAAGAAACTTTTGTTTCAATATTTTCGTGCAAAAGACTTTTAAATTAAAATGCTTTGGATTTAATTAGTAAGTCTGTATCTGGCTTGGATAGGAAATTACAAGAATTGCAGAGAGAGAGAGAGAGAGAGAGAGAGAGAGAGAGAGAGAGAGAGAGAGAGAGAGAGAGAGAGGAGAGAGAGAGAGAGAGAGAGAGAGAGAGAGAGAGAAGAAGAAGAAGAAGAAGACGAAGAAGAAATATAAATGCAATTTTGATTAAAAGCATTATAACTACTGACATGTAGAAAGCACTCTTAGTTTTTACACAGAAGTTTAGGTTTTGATGTAACCAAAAATATTTGGTTACTATACCCTTTTAAAGAAAAAGAAGTAGATAAATACCTTACTCTTTTTGAGAAAATTAGAGAAAATTGGAAATGGCTAAGAGAGTATTGAACATCATTATTTGAAGGTATACATTGTGGCAAAGCTCGTGAAGATTTCACTGTCTGTAAAAGAATGTGATAATTATGATTTAGTCACGAAATATGTCTTGAAGGTTGTGATTTGGTACCTGAGGCATATTGACAGAGGTTTAGGAGCTGAAGAAAAAAACTGGACAGACCCATACAGTCTCATAGGAGTACCTCCAAATCTCAAATCTGGGAGAACTTTCAGAATCAAACTTCTGATAAGAATGATCAGAAATTATCTCTCCCTTTGTGTACTTATTGTCAGAAGAAACAGCATGTTCGTTCTGGTTGCTATAGATTGAAAAATGAGGAACTAATTAACGACAGAGCTAGTCCAAATGATTTTTATTTTTAAGAGGTCATGGTCACGGTCATGTACTGAATGCAATATATTTGTTGGGTCAGACGAACACCATGCGGATTTTATAATGAAAATTATGAACCCAACAATTATCATTGTTGTCTTCTTGGATCAATACTCCATCAGCCTCTATGTCACTTGTATCAACCGATATTTTATATGAGACAGTTCGTTCTGTAAGGATGCTGTTTCACAGGATTAGAATCTACGATTTCAATTTATGGTAGATTTTATTTGTTTGAGTTGTATCTTCAGGAAACAAGTGCTCATATTCATATAACAGTTGTTTTAGTTCACTCTGATCTTGTGGCTGCAGATGCGTCGGTTGCTGGTCCAGATTTGTCAATATTTCTGAATTCCGACTAGTG
Organism: Megalonaias nervosa; assembly: GCA_016617855.1. Lineage (NCBI taxonomy): Eukaryota > Metazoa > Mollusca > Bivalvia > Unionida > Unionidae > Megalonaias > Megalonaias nervosa. Next base: position 13,836 of record JAECUM010041992.1, read on the forward strand.
GTTAAACCAATGTCCCTATAGTCCGATTGCATGCCATGCTTTAAATCCTCACTGTGTGGGACAGGGACAACTAAATCGACTGAATGATTAGCAGAGCCATTTCTGCCAACATACTCCTTTAACATATTTAGATGGGAACGTTGATTATTTCCTCTTCCCAGAAGTGTTAAGGATATTTTTTATGTCACATACTTTCTTTTCAATTGAATCAGGGCCATAATACTTAGCTTCCAGTGGATTTTTATGGCTCATCCAGTGTGTTATATTTCTAATATAATTTAAAAAACACCAAAGAGATTATTCCACAATTGAGAAGGAATGATTTTCTTTGATACTGGTTTTGCAACATTTTGAACTGTATATTAATTAATCTCTTTCACCAATTAATGTATATAGTGATCACAAACCCCTTGCCTTCGTTACCATAATGAAAAGCAAAACTTGTAGATCGCTAGGATTGAGTTTGATGTTGTAGGCATGCAACTTTGACATCAGGCACATAAGGGAAAAGATACGATAGTGCAGGTACACTCTCACGTGTATATAAGTTCTATATTCCTTTATTTTATGTACATCTTGTGATATTCATAAGAGATCTAATTAATCTTTATCATTATATTATGATATGTATATCTGACAAATATATATTGTTTACGTAGGTCGTGATCTTTGTGAGAGGAGATGTCGTGTACACTCAAACCCGTTCTTGCGGTCACCTTGTCACAACGGCAATTCTAATTTTCACACGGCAAATTTTCTAATATACATGTCATGTAATCAGCTGTCATCTGTCTTGCACAGTCAGGGGGATGAGTTTCCTAACCAGGGGTACGACCATGAATTCCGCAGTCAGCGGCAATGTATTTCTTAACCTGTGTTTCACTCTGCCTTCTTCATGTTATCAGAGTAGAGGTACACTGCACTAGTGATATCCCTTTGGGTGTAGGTGCTACTACCAATAGGCAGGCAACATCTGTTCATTCATGAAAGGTCGGAACGAAAAGCAGGCTGTCTTTTGATCTATGTGATTTTGAGCAACTGAGTTTTATCCAGCAGCTGTTTAAAGTGTGAACACCTGTTTTCAATCCGTTTGTGGAGATGAGAGAGAGAGAGAGAGAGAGAGAGAGAGAGAGAGAGAGAGAGAGAGAGAGAGAGAGATTCACTAGTGGTTGTATCTAGTTGTAGTTTAGTTGATTTGATGGGAGTATTTAAATTATCAGATTGATTTTCCTTTATTTTTGCTAAATAGCTAAACTAAATTAATGTATCTTGGTAGCATATTACTACTAATAATAATAATTATACAAGTGCTAATAATAGTGCTAATTCGATTAGGCTCATGATACATGAAGTTGTAATGAACCAAGTTTGAGAGTTGGACCTTCCTTCAGAGGTCACCTGTCTACAAAGGCCGCTTTTGCCTTTTCCCATGGGTAGTTGCTGTGGACATGTTTTATTATATATCTATACTGTGTTTATTTGATGTCTGTGATTATATATTTTATGGGTAATTTTGTAAACAACATATATAGTAGCTAATATTTGTCTACCGGTATGATTTTAGGTTATATTGTAAGATCATTAGTACTTGTTGGTAAACATGTTTTCTTGGATTTGAGTTCAGGATATCTGATTTCCCCTAGGAAATTATATGGTCAACTTAACTTCTGACAGGTTGGCTGCTGAAATCTTAGCATCCAGATCTGACCTTGATTACGAATTTGATGGAAATTTCCGTTAAGATGACAAAGTATTTCAAGAAAATATTTATTGCGAGATTGGTCATGTTGGGAGGTATATAAGGTTGTTTACATAAAAACTGATTTCGAATTTAACATATGACTTGTGGAAACAGTCTTTTGAATGTGTTAATTTATAATTTGTGATGGTTTATTGATTTAAATTATTAATTAGAATGATAATATTCTCATTGTTTTAGGACAAAATCGCTGTTATGTAATTATTATGAATTCATTCAAGGACATTTTCAGTTATATCATTTTGATCATCATGACTGTTGGTACATTAGAACATTATGACTACAGTCGCATCAGCACATTCGATCTTGGATTTCATTTGGAACACTATACATTTTGACTTGGTATAAATCGTTTGGGGCATTTTGGTTTTTCAAACGGGTTGTGATCTATTTTTCACAATCACAGTCACGGGCAAGTCTAATGTGTCTATTCCTTTTGTTGTATATAATGATTATGTAGTTAAGAATGCAAGCACAATATTGTTAATTAGGCGGATATAATTAGTTCAAGGAGTACTAAAAACACCTTAGAAGACAGTGTTTGAGTTTAGCCAATGTCTTCCTTATGTTATGAATGTTCTGCGTCTACTGAAGTAAACAGGCGACATGTCTGTGAATGTGTTGAGCTTTTAAGTCACAGAACATCCACCCCGGCAACAACAAAAAAGCATATAGAACAACCCACTCTCTCTAAATGTTCAAACATACCATCTTCTGTTTACAATGATACTTTTGTAAACACACTGAACGTTTATGTTAGATTACCTGTATGCCCTACTTATTGACATCGCAAAGTCCAATTTAGTGATCAATTAGTGTATATAACCTACTGCTCTCTAGATATTGTATTCAAGGCATATTCATCAGCACACTTACGTTTCACTTGTAAATGTTACATTTTTTTACAATAAAATAAATGACTGAAACATACCTATAATAAGCCTGTCTACTGTAATTATAACTATAACACCTATGTAATCATCCAGGGCTCTTCCCTGGAACTAGTGAGCAGTAATAGATATTTGTCCATGTCATCCCTTTATTTTTCACTGTACTAACCAACTATACTACCTTCGCTTTTACAAACGAAAATCCAATGGCACATGCAGGCATCTTCGCTTCGGCTTGACAAATTACTAATAACGTAATACAGTTTTAAAAATACCGGTGACATGAGGTGAACATAACACTGCTTGACCAGAAAAAAAAATTATAAAATGTTCACATTATCTGACACATACCTTCACACATGCCTAACTCACTAAGATTTGAGATAGATCATTGAAAACCTTTCTCCATATTAAAATGGCACGTACTATAGATTACTGAAAGGTATCACTGTAAATGCGAAGACCATTAAGAAATAGATAATTAGGTGTGAAAATGCAAACCTTGTATGCTTATAATAGATTTATCCAAGGGCCTACATATTGAAAGGCTTTGAATCTCGCTGTCTTCACTCTGATCATTTTATTTTCATGGTTCGTACCCATTGTAGTATTAACATTAGTTGCGTGCCAGAAGAGGTTTTGCAAGAGGGCAAGTAAAGCAGTGTTGACAAAATCGTTTCCAACTAACTTCTTTAAAGGACGATTGCTTGAACAAATTGAACAGAGTCCTCGCGTTAGATCTTATATAATGCATTAGAATCTCCCAAATAACTTACATTAATATTTACGAATTAATTTTGTATTTTCCCATTCAAGAACTAACGTGGAACACAGAAAAGGTGTCATATACGTGCTGTCAGAGCAACAGTCAACTTCTGATGTGGGACTTCACAGAAGGAGTGAATGAAAGAATAATGGAGCTCCAATGGTTCTTTAACGAGACAACACTGATATGTTTAGACTCAAAGACGATCGGATTTCACGTGGAAAACTTGTACGATATGAGGGTTGAGCGGAATGGAACAGCAGGGATACTCCTAAAAAACATTTCTTTGAACGACGCAGGAAAATATACTTTGTACGTGAAACTAGCAGAGGAGAAGATACGGCATTTTCAACACATTTTTCTTACTGTTGGTGGTTTGTACAAAACGTGGTTTATTTTGTTAAGGTTTCTTGTGTATATTTGTGTTGTTTTTTTTTCCTGTTGCAGATTCAGAAACGAAGAATGCTATGTATAAAGACCCTGCCTTGACATGCAGTAAGATTGTGATACAGGATTATAAAATAAAGTTGTATGGTAATAGCAGAAAGATGATATATAGAGAAACATCCAAAGGTTATTATTCATATCGCCATTTCGTCAGGAAGAAATGAGATAATAACAAGAAAAGTTTGGCCCATTGTCTAAAGGACATATTAATTATGTCAAAGGACGGATATATAGCACCTTTGTACCTGAACATTTTCCAGCTTAACATCCTCATTACAAATTTTTCAAACGGTTTCTATTTACAGAAGAAGTACCGTACCAATGTAAACCAATCATTGAAATTCACCAACGAAATGTCCTGTATTGTTCCACAGCATGTTTCGACAGATCACAGTTGTCGTCAGAATGGATAATTAATGATACACGAGGCGTAGTGGTATGTCTGCTAAATGAATAGATAACTATTCACCACATTTTTACCTTGTCTGCAATTCATGTCGCAAAAGGTGAAATATAGCAATCACAATTCTGTCCGTTGTTCGTCCGTCTACCTGTATTGTGTATATTATTTGATTTTATTTGAAGGTAAATATATGCTGTTTTCATCAACATATCTTATACAGACTTCACCTAAAATGCATTGGTACAAGGGATGAAAAGAAATATCAACAGAGATGGAAGCAACGCAACTGAGCTGAAAGGTAAATGCCACACAGAGTATGTTAACCATGGAACTTAAGACATTACTACTCATGTGAGGTAGAAGGCTCACAGATCAATGTCACAGTCGTCAGTTTGTTACAGATTTTGGGAAAGAAAGTACAGCATGTATGTATAAATGGGCACTCCAAGGGTCAAAGATCTCGGTTGCAGGGTGAATTATTGTTTAGGTTTTCGGGTTAGGTTATTGAGGGCTGCACAAAGGAACTCTATTCTGTTTCCATGACACATTCGCAAATACATGATACTTGAAATGGAAACCACCTGTCTTATTTTTGAAAGGACCAACACAATATGCGTCACATACCGTAAGCGAGCTTAAATTGGATGCTTTCCACTATTTCAATCAGTCATTCTTGTTTATGTTAATGGATAAGAAATATTAATCTGGTTTTAAAATTATACATATTTTTGTCGTAGGTTTGTAGCTTTTTCAAAACTTCTTGGCCTCTTATTTACCTTTGTAAGCTGAAACACACAATTTCAAATAATAGGAATATACTTCGTAAATAAATTATTTCTAAATTTTATTTTTCACGACATGCTTATGATGTTTAAAACTGTGAATAAAAGTATTAAATAACTGTAATTTCTGAACATTTCCATGCAGGGTATTGGGCCTTACTTAAGGATCGATGCAGGTATCAATGAACAGGCGTTGTGCTGCCTACGTGGCCTAAAGTGCCATGATGAGGAATTTAAAATTTGTATGCCAAATCCCATCCCATCCAATGTCTTCACAGAAGATACTCACACAAGGAGACAGATCGAAACCGATACTATTAAAGGTAAGCAACTTATGTATGTCAACATTTATTTCAAAACAACTAATAAGATGAAAACGAACTAGATTAGTCAACGAACATGTGTGAATAATATCCAACAATTAACATCGGCATGAGGAGTGGGGACTGCATATTAGGATTCAATGCATTTTATGCAGTTTCAGAACAAGTATCAACAGCCTTAAACTTGACATCGCTCTATGTGCTAGATACATTAACATTTATTTGAGTAATTCAAGCCTTCTGCTTAGATTCAGATATCCCAAACCGCTTCTGCGCTGTTGTAGCATGCATGTTTATGTTGCCGATTCGTTATGGTTTTACGTAGCCCAATCGTAAAAACTTAAAGGAAGTGAGTGAATTAGAATTGCCTTGTTAACTACCAGGCGTTTCATATTTATTAAGAAATAGTTCTTTATTACTGACATCTCAAGTCTTAATATGCATATATTTTACATAGTCCATTTATATTTTCGTCGTATGACCTGGCCTTTAATTTTTAAATTCACTGAAATGAATTTGACGATAATTGCTCTTTCAGAAATGTGTAAGAGGCTTTATTGCAGGCCAGGATTTCATTCGTGTTTAAAGCGATATATATTTAAATGTTAATTTCTTCTAACTGATCTTGTTTTTTGGTGAAAAGTTTAACTTTGCCCATAATTCTAGTTTTCAACTGATGCTAAGATTATCAGAAAATTTAAACATATTTTTTAGCTACAAATTATCAGACCATCAATGTGCTGATAATAATGTGTGTAATAATGGCTGCAACATTTCCTTTGTTCGTCCTCGTCATCGTTGCATATTGTTTGTGGAGAAGACACAAGTCACGTAAGTTCTGCTTTTTGTTTTGATACAATGTATTGATCACAGTATTCTTGTTATCCTGTTTTAGTCACGGTACTCAAATCAATCGGAGACAAAAACCACTTCCGATCATTTGCCATTCTGGCCTAATTTTTAAATCTTAAGCTTTTATGAAGGTGTTAGGGACAAGCAAAACATACCTAACAAGTCAATGTTTCAACAGGTATGGAATAAACATTATGGTAGCGCATCAGTTCCTCAACTTTTTAAAACGAGCCACCTTCGAATACTTGTGAAATAGCACACTATTGGGAAAGGCCATGTACCAACAGAATAATACAACCTATATAAGGGAAAACTAATGGCTGAGTTCAGCCTGTACGAAGTATGATGTTCTAATTTGGTAATCTTACAGCTTTTCGCACAGGAATAAACACTTCACGTAGCACACCAGGAAAGAAGATTTCATCTTGAACTTAAGACGAATATTAAACATCCTAGACTGGGTCGGTCTCTTCTACTAGTGTGCTAGCAGTAATGGTCATTATAGTGGTTTGAGGATGGAGACATGGAGACTAAATAACAAAGAGAATAGCAAAATTGCATAGAAAGATCCAACGAAGTGATATCGTATACATGTCAAACTTTACCAGAATCACTAACAACAGCGTTACTTGTATGAAGAGTCACCAGCTGAAACTTAACTTTTCCTTGCATACCGTCAACACTTTTAATTTTGTTTAGCACTGCATGCTTTAAGATTACAAAATAAGAGATTATTTACATACTTTTGTAAGCTTTCTCGTATCAATTGTAGATTTATATATCTCACCAGCTTGAATACGTCTAATATCGGAGTCTCCCTTGCACAAATTTGCTGAATGGAGAGCACAATCTATTACGCATGCATAGCACTATTGATTTATCTGTCTATAATTATTTTCTAGGGAGAAGGTGACAAATATCATCTTAATAGTGTTGGAAATTGCAAATTAATATCAGACATTTATTATTATCTATCGCATTATGTGAATATTATAAATGTTGATAACCCTTCTGAAACAATTAAAACAGGATTAAGAACGTTCTTTTCAGAATTGTGTAGAATATGAACAGTTAAAAAGAAGTAGATGTGCAATTGCAACCTAAAACGTTTTAAGTTAACATGATTACAACTGCTATATTTATCCTGTGAAAGTGATGCCAAAAAATGCTTGTTGCTGTACATCTACTTAAGAGCAAAGTAACTACCAAGGTCTAAGCAAAAAAATTCAATCGAAAAGATCTGTATGCTCGTTTTTCCAGAAAATCAATAGGATCGTCTAACACATGTACACACACACACACACACACACACACACACACACACACACACACACACACACACACGTACGCACGCACGCACACACTCCTCCCTCCTTGTAGCTGTCCTGGACAACTCATGAGCTCGCGTATAATACGGGGGGAAGTGAATCCCATTGTATGAATAAAATATGCCCTCATTTACGTCCCTACTTCCTGAATGTGAAATAAATCGTGAATTGGTAAATGAAATATAGATATAATCACTCATTTTATCGTCGTAAGCAGCGGTTATAAAAGCAAGTTGCACATCGTACTAAGTTTTGTTTTAAACAAATTCTCATTAAACAAACTCTCAATAACAATGTGTGACAAAATATCGATGGAAAAAATTATCAGTAATGAAAACTGGTGGTAAAGCTAAAAATGATTACCAATTAAGTAAGTCTTGTTAAGAGAAATTAGTATTGAAGTTGTATCTGTTACTTCTGTTACAGTGTAATTATCATAAATGGACATGCCATCTTTAACTCAAACGTGAAATTGTTAATCGACCGTCACAGCTGTGCCTACTAGCTTTTCCATGAGAAATGAAATCATAGCATCAGTATTCGGCTTGTATGACAATATAAAAACATCCAGCACGGACCTTTCGGTTTCTCTAAGTAGATGTCATTCTCTGTTTGAACAAAGACTATTTTATTCTGAATCTATTATTAACATTAGAATTCATACACATTGACATGCAAAAAAGAGTGACCTACTACTCAGTGTTTTCACTTGTATACATGTAATGTTTCTTGAAACCACTTGGAGTATTGTTTTGAAGGATCTTGCAGAGATTATTGAAAAATGAAGGTAATTTATAAAGAAAAGCAAGGAAATTTATTAATTTAAAAAAAATCTATTTTTTGACAATTATTTCCAGCGCAATCTTAACATCAATCTATGCAATCATTTTCAGTTGTGTTCAGTTCGAATTTGAGAGGAATCATTTATTTTAAACTTAATCATTGAAATTGCAACGTGCACAATGACATTTTTGAGAAAAACATTAATTTGGGATTATGATAAATTCATTCAAACACATCCTGGATGATATTATTGTGAGACATCAAGACTATTGGCACATCAGCTCATTTAATGTATATGATGATTTTAATAAGTGTGTTTGTTTTGTTTTTTTCGGTCTCTTTGTTTACGACCATAGAGTTGTAACATCTTCCACTTACCTTTTATCAATCTCGTTGTCCAACCCTCATTTAATTAATTCAGAGCTCACTCGGTAACGTGCGCCCTGGCTTACACCCCGATCTATGTTTTTTTTTCTTTTTCTACCCCGTTTTCCTTATCTTTTATATATGGGTGTGTATACTTTGCCTGTTGTCAAAATGAGCCATGCATCTGGGAGAAACAGTGGCGTAAATGTGCTTGATGTATTTAATCCTGCATCACACATATAGTCCGAGTTTACTTTGACCCTCCACATTCGATTTGAGAAAAAATACATATTTTTGGGCTTTGGTTAAGAGCAAATTATCTATTGAATAATTGGAATCTGTCACTACCGCTAGCCTAGCAAAAATTAAAAGACATTACACTAAACCCTACCTGCAGAAACATTTTTATAGGAAGTTGATGTACCGTCTCGTGAATTGTGAGAGTAACATTCGTTGTGTCTCTGATTCGCTGACAAATGAAACGAACTTACATCAATGACAAAATTGCTCCTACTACTCGCCATTTGCATCGCTAGTCATGTGCCTAACCAAATCTCACAAACTATATGTCCATGATATCAGAGGTCCAATCGGCACTTCATATCAATAAAAGAAACCCCCAAAATTATCTTCTGTTGTGCCAAAAAATTTAAATTAATAAATGAAAATCACCTAATAGTTGTATAAAGAACTATAGGACACGACAAATACTTAGAAACATATTTCTTCCTAAACTCAAGAACCAGAAATTTATCGTTGGATAACGTCTCAAAAGCCATATTCGTCAAGTACAGATTACATGTCAATGCAGGTGTGATAAAAATAGATTGGAATACACAAATAATAATTTTTGTAATAAAATTTTGCTTTCTGTCATTGCAGGTGATGTAAAATCTAAAAATTCAAACATTGCTGAGGAGGGCGATGAAGACTTTAAAGAGGCTGATATTGTAGAAGGGACCAAAGGTATGTTCTATGACTGCAACCACAGTGCAGTATTTACTCTTTTATCACCAATAATGCCATTCCTTTATAAGAATCATTCTATGTGCTTACAATAATCAGTTTAAAATAGGGTTTTGATGTATATTTCACAACCAGGTTCTGTAAAGTGACTGAAGAGAAATTATCTATAGGTAAATACATCATGGAATCGAGACTTGTTTGCTTTGCTTAAGGTGACATGGAGAACGCTGTCAACATTTCCTGCATAATTCCATAAGTTGTTCTTTCTATCCTTTTGCATCGATGCAACAACGAAGTATCATGATGACTCCAGCATTTCCTATACATACCTTTGTTTGGTATTAAAACGGAAGCAGCGTTAGTTAAAATTGCGGACAGAGGAAAAGAAAGTATAGTGAAATAATTGTTTTATGAAAGCAATTCATATGGATACACGTTCCTATTTCTGAATAGAACTGCGTCTATGTATCAAGATTCTTCATCGCTTAACCATTTCCAACAGAAATAGTTGCCCTGACATTGTACGAAAAATTTTCCATGGAACTGTATCAGTAAATAGTTCATATAATTACAAATGCAAACTAATTTATAAATAACATCGTACTCTTGCAATTTGCAACTAATCTCGCCCAATTAATTGTTCTTACAGACGGTTTCTTACAATCAACGTTTTTGACTGACTGCCTGTTTCAAAGAAATTGTTCACTTACAGTTCCTTCTGTAGAACGAGTTTAAAAATCCCACAACCTCCTCCACAGGTGACGATCTCACTTCTCTCAGATTACCATTAAATTACTTCTGCAGCTTCCTTGTAAAACACTTGGTTTTGTTGTTTGGCGACCTTGTTCCTGACAATATTTAAATCACAATGGAGTGAAGGATGTGATTGCCGAGAGATATTGGCTGATACAGAAATTGATGCCAATATAAATTGACATATAAATATAAGGGACAAAATCTAAAATAATATTGTTGTTGTTTTCCTTGACTGCATAGGAAACTGCAGCAAGGATCTACAATCGTATAAACAATTTAAAGGTAAACAGGATACGCTTCCCAGAATTCTGCAAAATCACAATTTAGATTCATGTAACATAGACCCTCACGGAAGTGTAACTTTGTAGAAGAAAGAATATAGACTGAGTAATGGGTTTCTTCAGTTATTGTCAAAACTTGTGTGTGTTAATATCTCCGACTAAATTGCGGAAAATAAAGACGCTTGATTGATTATATCTTGTTATGTAAAGTTATGATTTACTAATAAGGTTGGATTTTACCTTCGACAAGTAATTAGGACTCCTAATATTAATAAATTCGAAAGATGATAGGTTATTAGATGGATGTAAATTAAAGATTGTACGTATACACAGATGTCAAATTTATAAAATTAAAACGATCACCATCTACAAGCCAAAAAAGAGATCAAAATCATTTGGAGTGAGTACATTTATAATTCTGTACAGTTTCTAAAATATCTTGTCTGATATGGCTATTGTGCCGAAATAAAAAGATATAGAAGTTTATATAGGTTTTCAAGTTAAATCAAATTTAAACAAATGAAATTTGTAAATTATAATCAATGTGAGAGCCTTGGCGATTGCTCTGGAATATTTGTGTACTAAGTTTCAATGTCTTAACGTTTCACTGATATTACATTGGTTTAAAGTGTTTATAATGTAGAATTCCGCAGGACGAGCTGACTTCAAAATTACACTTGCCCATGGAAAATTCGAGCTGGCCTCAAACATAATATAGCAAAATAACTTAAAAGGTGGATAAATTATGGGATATTTTAGGGAAATCGCAATACATCTATTTATTTTGTTTTTCATTTTAGCATTGTTGGCACCTAGAGCTTGCAGTTATGGACATTTGTTAGGTCAAGTCATTCCATTTGACTAAAGTCATAATAGGTGCATAAAGATCTTAGTTTCACAGGTAATGTTAACTATGAGGAGCGATTTCAAATTCCCGAAGTGGCACTCAGAGATCTGCTTAAGGATAAGGTGAAGTTTTGCTTTACCTTGCAATAAATCCCAGCATCAATATACTACTAATTTGATAATTGTAAAAAATCTAGCTTGGACGTTGTCGTTTCGTGCAGTCGTTATCATTCCCCTTCTGAATAAAGAATCGTGCTTTATTCGTTTAACACAATGTTTTAGCTGGTATTCATGAAATGTGTCTTGAAAACACTTGGAGTAATGTTTTGAAGGAACTTGCAGAGATTATTGAAAAATAATGGTAATTTATAAAGAAAAGCAAATATATTCATTATTAAAATATATTGACACTTATTCCCAGTGAGAACAATGAAGAAGTATTCAATCATTGCTGCAATGTTTATTTAATTTCTTGTCTGTGCGTGACCTTTGTCCATGATTGAGGATAGAGTAGTTATTTAGTACCTGAATGTTATCACTTTTTCAAAGTTGCTTATTAGTGTTTATATATTAATAGTAATGTTATTATTATTATTATTATTATTATTATTATTATTATTATTATTATTATTATTATTATTATTATTATTATTTTTATCATTATTATTTAATGTGCTTAATAATATTTAGAATTTGATGAGGGAATGTGTTATGTATATTTAACTTATATTGATTGTTAGTTGTTCTAAATGGCTATATGTTATGTATAATTATTTTTTGGACATGATTTTGTCCTAAATCAAGTCCATGTTGTACCTGACTAGTACTATTGATTTGTAAGCAACCTCAGAATACATAGCTAATATTTTTTATGTGATTATTGATTAAATATTCAGAATAATATTAATGGAAACATATTTATTTGGGTCTGGGTATAGGACCAATCCTAATTCCCCAATAAAAATGTGGTGTACCGGATGTTTCCTATGATTTTCATTATTATTTTAGCAACAATTATACTGTTGACAACTTTCAGAGAATGGTATTTGCGACCTAGGTAATGTAGAGTGATATAATCTTGTTTATATTCGAGCTATTTATTCCTATTGTAACATCTTGAAGCAGAATCAGCCTTATCGTTGTGTTGAGTAGTTCATTTTGATAGAATTGTTTATTAAAATTATTATTCACAGGAATTACAACGTTGTCAATAATGCTTTTATACAGACATATTAACTTAGAATTATAGAAGGACGTCTAGGAAAATATTATTGTGATTCATCAAAAGGCTGTTATTACTTCTCCACATCACAGGCCACGACAGGCACATCAACACATTTGATTGGGACTTTATTTATTAGCATAGAATGCTTTGATTATTTGGGACTTAATTCACAATACTGTAATGTCTTTTTGAATTTTCACTTTTTACTCTAGGGAAATACGTTATTTGTTGAATTTTACAACACTTGTTGATTTTCGCTCTTTTCTGTAACTTAGTTTAAGACCACAGAGTTGTAACATAAAATAACGGGCTCGTCCGGGATACGAACTAATTTCTCTAACATAGTTAAAAAGGGCTATTTTTTAAAACTTATATTCATTTGTTTCCTAATTGTTTATTATCCCAGGTAATATTTCAGGTATTTGCAAAATCTGTAGTGAAACTAACCAGCGTTTACAATGTCATCTAAAGTGGAAAACAGCCTTTTAACTCACAGCCAGGAAAGGTTACAGTTCTTGAGAAATTATGAATTACTTCAGCTTGCTAGACAATATGATCTCTGTGAGGCGAAGGCTTCTTTAACGAAACAAGATATACAAAATACTTTGGTCATATATTTAGTTGGTAAAATGTTTTGGATAAAATTGCTTTGAGTTTGATTTGTAAGTCTATCTTGAGTTCTGACATAAAAATGGTACAATTGAAAATTAAAAACACAAAACAGAAGTAGAGTTCAGAAAGCGTGTGTTTCAGAAAGAGGAAAGAGACAGAGACAAATGAAGCTACAGTAAAAGAATGAGAATAGCAGCTGCAAAAGTAGGAAAGAGACAAACAAATGCAGCAACAAAAAGAAGAAGAGAACTGCAGTTGAAAAAGGATGAAAGAGAGAGAGAGAGAGAGAGAGAGAGAGAGAGAGAGAGAGAGAGAGAGAGAGAGAGAGAGAGAGAGAGAGAGAGAGAGAGAGAGAGGGAAAGAGAAAGAGAAGCTGGGTTAAAGTTATAGCAAATAGAAAAGTAGAATTGACATTTAAATTTACATTAAATGCATTAGAAGCGGCAAGTGGAAAGACCACCCCCCCCACCCCTTTACATAAAAAATCAGTTTGTGTTGCTACTAGTAATATTAGGTTAGTACCCGCTTTTAAGGAAAAGGTGATAGATAAATATTTTCCTCATTTTGAAACAAATGCTGAAAATTTGAAATGGTCAAGAGAGCATTGGATTCTTATTACAAAGTGTACTTATTTGCAAATATTGTGAAGCCTGCACTCTACATTCAGAGCAACAATGTGCTGATTACGATCAGGTTAAAGAATCTACCTTGAAGGGCTATGAGCAGGTACCAGATGCATATCAACAAAGGTTTAAGAACTTTAAAAAAGAAACAAGACAGATCCATGTCGAATTTGCAAGATAAAAAAATAATTATTTGATAGGTGGTACTCAGTCACGAAGGTTGGTCAAGACTTTGACAACCTCAGAAAATCTTATTAATTAAAGAGTTCAAAAATTGCGTTCACAGTTACGTTAAGACTTACCTTTGAAACTTTTGAAATTTCTGAACTTATAGTTAACGATTTTTCTTTGACTCTAAAAATTTCTTTTGTCAGTATGTTTTCCACTCGGAAGTTTATTGGTAAAATGCCATTCCAGTATCATAAGAGAATTTCCAAATCTCAATCTGGCAAAGCGTTCAGGAATAAAATTTCTGATAAGACTGATCAGAAATCCCTATCTCTTCCACGTGTGCCTAGCGCAAGAAAGAAGGGTACGTTATTTCGATTGCAAAAAATTTTAAAAATATAAGCAACAGAATCATGAGAGAGCTATTACAACTGTTCTTATTTTCGAGAGGTCAAGGTCACCATCATTTTTTGAGAGCAATACATTTGTTGGGGCACACAAACCCCAGTCTGAATTTATTATGTAGTATTTGAACCATTCGTTTCGAAATTTTTGTTTTAAAATTAATTTTAGTGACTAGTCCAATCATATCTCTATTAAGAGTTTAAGGGACTCAGGAGCTTCTCATTGTCTTTCATTATTAGGTTCTCTGCCTTTTTGTGAGCAGTCTTCTTCTAATAAAAGTTTTCTTATACAGAGTGTAGAGTGCGGCTTTATTAATAGTCCTCTCCATTGTGTAAATTTATCTCCAGACGTAGTCTCAGGACCCGTGAATGTGACATCTTTACTCACAGAGGGTATTTGTTTGTTACTAGGCATTTGCCTAGCTGGAGATAAGGTTGTGGTTAATCCACTTGTAACTCTTGGATCAGAAAATCGATCCTATGGAGAAAGAAATCCCTTATTTATATCCAGATTGAGCATTTACTAGAGCAATGGCAAAAAGAGCTTTTGAGAATGATGTTGATCAAGAAATTTTTCCTTTAGCTGACACATGTATTGGTCTGATTTTTGATAAGGTCACTTTTGCTCCTCATATAGATTAGTCAAGAGGTATTGATCAATGTGATTCTATTTTCGCTACTCATTCTCTTTATTCTAGTCAGGTTGACAAACTACAATCACTCTTTGTCGAGCAGGAACAAAATCCCGATATCTCCTGTTTGTTTCTATTAGTGAAATTGAAGCCACAAAAACACATGTTTGTTATTTTGTCCAAAATGAGATCCTGATGAGAAAATGCAGACAACATGAGCACTTGCTGGCGACGAATAGTAAGTGAGCGCTATCAAATTTTTGTTCGTAAGTCGTACATACAGGAACTGTTTGGTCTAGCTGATGAAACTAATTTGGCTGGTTTTTAGAGGTCAATAAGATTGATCACAAGATCTTGAATTATATTCATTTGCCGAAAATGAAACATGATGTTTGTACAACTGTACATCTTGTCACACTTGTGAAATGGTAGGAAAACCCGATCAGAAGATATATGTCTCATCTGCAACCTAGTCCTGCATTTGACGAACCATTTAGCATAATAATGGTAAAATGTGATGGTCACTTACCTAAGACCAAATAAAAAAATGAACTTAAGGTATAAAAAATACAAAGGAAAGAAGTTATAATCCTGTGATAGAGTTCTAGCTGTAAAGGATATACATCAAAATCCCTTTCAGACTATGTATTATGGTCCGCATACATTTGAAAAGAAAAAAGTGAATTAAATTATGTCTTTCACACTCTCCTGAGAGACGAAAACAAAAAACAACTTCAGCATATGAGAATGCTAAATTAACATGTTGATAGAGATAGCCATATTATTCGTGGAGTCAATGTATTTGTATTTGTCCCCCACAGTGAGGATTTAAGCGATTAATGCAATGGGACTCTAATGACTTAGGTGTAACTAAACTTCGGAATTCAGAAATGCTGAATAACCTGGACCAGAAACTTGAACATCTATAGCCACATAAAATAGTGAACTAAAAAAGCTATTATTTGAATATGGGCACTTTTATCCAGATTACCAACACGAAGAAATAAAATCTACCATGACGTTGAAATTATAGATTTCACACCTGTGAAACAGCATCCTTACAGGATGCACACTCTCAAACAGGAATGATTGAAAACATAAATTCAGTTTTTGATGGAAAAGGATTTCATAGAACCAAGTAAGAGTGGCTGGAAAACACAATGTATTCATGTGCAGAAACCAGATAATACTTTAGGCATGTGCACCGACACTAAAAAGGTGAACAGTGTGAACAAAACAGATTCATTCTCCATGTCACAGGCCACCACATGTATATCAGTGCATTCATAGTTGAAGTTTTTTTTTTTTAATCGAAAACACCACTGGATTTTAATTAGAACTGTATTCATTAGAAAAGTTTATAGTTCTTTATGGGTTATTTGGGATTAGATTCACAATACTGTCAGTTCGTTCTAAATTTTCTCTTCTTATTCAAGGGAAGTCAGCTATTTGTTGATTTCACAAAACTTGGTGGTTTTCGCTCTTTTCTGTCGAATTTCTCATTAATAAAGCAAATCGTATTACATTTATTTGTATTGTTTTGTGTTTTTTTTATTTACCTTCATTACGTTTGACTAATGGAACACTGAAATCACTTTTATGTACATGTAACAAAATTAAAGAATCTAACATTAATGGGCGTTTCATCATATACATTATCCAATGTGATCAATGATATCAAAGGAACAGAGTAAAAGTCCTAATAGGTGCAACAAACCTTAGTTTCACAGATTAATTAATTATGGAGAAGCGAGCTATACAGTTGATAGTGAATTTAAAATTATCACAGTCACACTCAGGTCTGCTTAAGGATGAGCTTCACCTTGCAATGAAATCACAGCATCAGATCAGTATTTTACTAATTTGATAATTGCAAGACATCTAGGTTCGACGTTGTTGTTTCTTTAAATAGATATCATTCCTTTTTTTTGAATAATGAATCGTGTTTTATTCTAAATCTACTGTAACACTGGAATTTATCCAAAATCACATGCAAAATGCATTGACTTATTACACAATGTTTTCGCTGTTATTCATGTAACGTGTCTTGAAAACACTTGGAGTAACGTTTTGAAGGATTATTGAAAAATTAAAGAAATGTTTAGATAAAAGCAAATAACATCAGTAATATAATTTATTTATTAACGCTTATTCCCTTTGCGATCATTGAACAAGGATTCAACCATTTACCTTGCATATTTTATTTATCATGTTCGATTGACCTAAGTCGATGGTTGGAATTAGTGTAGGTAGGGCCTACGTGACGTTTATCGCTTTTACATAGTTGTTTACTGTTATTTGAGGTCAAAGCCAAACTGTACTTATATATTTATAATGTTCTGGAACGATTTTTTGACCAACATCCTGGTCACTTTATTTTGACTTAGGTTTTTATACGAGGTTGAGGCAAACAAAATTATTTCATTACTATCTTAATATCAGTCTATGGAGTCATTTTCAGTTGTGTTCAGATCTAACTTGAGAGAATCATTGATTTAAAACTTATTT
>JAECUM010041993.1:0-12824 GCA_016617855.1 Megalonaias nervosa
GAAAATAGGACTTACGGTTTGTGAATATAATCCAAAATTTAATCCTAAGAATGAAAAATACAAGTCCTATCACTAAATAGTTCTATTAGAATCCAAGTTCGAATCTCGACGACGTCGCAATGTGGAAGGCGATAACGTCAGATGTGGTTCTTGTACAAAATAGCAACAATTCCTCAATTGAATCAGTTTATGTTTCCGAATAATTCCAGAATAAATTTCCACTGAATTTCTTTCTCCCAGAATTTATAAAACAGTACACTGGTTTGGTCTTCTAGAGAATAAATTATTAAATTACAAACACAAATGAATTTTAAAAAACAATCTGGTTTCAACAATAAAATAACCTATCCGGCCTTCTAGGTATCAGGAATACAACTAACTGATAAGCGCTCGGGAAGAGTATTATATCTACCCTAATTATTATTCCGTTTACGCGAGACAGACTACGAGGTCTCCTAACACTTGAAACACGCAATAAGTAAAATGCAATTCGTCACGTAGGAAGAACCCATATCTATTATCACTCTGAAATAAATTTAAAAATAACACATTGTTTATCCAGACTAGACGAAATGACCTTGGCAATAGCCAATCGTTCTCGCGTAGCGATTACACTACCGCGGACCAAGGTAAACTAAAAATATTGCAAATGTAATACGTTTTACGTCTTAGATAAAGAGAATTACTGAAAAAATTTCGAATCCCTGCAATAATGATTACAATAAAATGTAATGAAACAAAAATAAAATAAACAAGAATTTTAAAACTAACACACAAGCAATTTAATTACATATACGTAACAGTATGCAGTTCCTTTGCACTTGACAATATTCAGAAGAGTAAATTAATGGCAAGGTAAATACCCACTGTTTGTAAACACACACTTTAAACTGTCACAAAATTGACCCTTATATGTTATTTTTGAGCAAACACTTTTGAGTAGGTACAAGTTGGCAGTGTGTGTAAAAGTGAATCTAAGCTCACCCAAACCAAAGCTAACATCCAGACTATCAGTGAGTCTTAAAAGTGTTGATTTGCACAGTCAGGACGTTCGCTAAAACTGAGAAGTTTTCTCTTCCGTCCTGCTACTCACCCACTCAAAATGGCTTACCTTGTTACCTCATAGCAGTTCCCCTCTTTTGTTGGCATTTACTGTCACATGATGCAGGTCTTTTCAAGCCTGTGATACAACGGCCGAAATTTTGATTTAATAAAACTCTCAGAGATTCGTAAGCCCAAGTATGTTATATCCAAGGCAGGAGTTTTAATTCCTAGACTAAACAACACAAAATTTAACGTAATAAAACTTTCATAGAGATTCGTAAGCCGAAACACTATATACATCGCATACAGTTTAAATCCTAGTGTTTAAAATAAAGCAGGACGTTTGCTCGCCTACGCGTGTATTGACAAAAATGTTTACACACCTACGCATGTTTTATTTATATGAAATAAAGTAGAAGTATTACGTGTTCTAAGCCCATCTTGAATCTGACTCAAACTGCTGGAGACACTAAACAATAGGATGGTTTGCTTGAAGAGGTGAATTACCATACTTTTATTTTAAATAAAAATGACGAAAGATACACCAGTGTTGCGTTTGACCAACGATCATTGCCAACGACTTCTACGTGGTAGGTGTCATAAGTGCGCAGTTTCTTGTATAAATGAGTACTGCAGGTTTCATTGATAAATACTTAGAAGGGGCAGAATTTTGCCAGTTCTATGTTCCTGTGGGATTGAGAGTCGAAAACAATGAGAATACATGAATACCCGCCAAAACTAAAACACATTAAGATTCTCTGAGTGCTTGGGCTCGATTAGGAGGCACTCTGTCAATTATATTTGATACACAATTGTTTCTAGCTTATACATATCGATGCTAAGTTAGAATAAGCTGGGAGCAGACGTATTAATAGACAGAGTGGAAATGGGCATAACGGTTAATGGCTATGATCTTTAAGCAATGTCTACTATCGCTCGCTTGAATTATCTGCTCTGGAGCGGACTGTTAATCAAAAATTACTATAATGACGCGCTCAACGCGCTACTGGACCAGCCATCCCCACAACCTGTTCTGGCTCAGCTGGCAATACCCACTTCGAGGCGCACCGCTGAAATGAAGCATTTTGTGAGTGGCTTTGGCCCCAATGTACCAGAAATGTACGCTGTCGAAGCAGACTCTTTGGCACATTTTTTTTTTGTCATGGCGCCTAGTGCGAGGGATAACATCGGCAGGGTACAAAATGAACTTCCTGATCTGAAATTTAGTCTCTTGTTGACGGCATATCTGGAAATAGCTGAATTAGGCCAGTGAAGCATCTAAGATGAAGTTGCTGAATCAAAAAGAACCACGGGAGTGACGGTCTTTACTGGATCATCGCTACCGAAGCCATGGGAGTTGATGAGATAGAGCAGTTGGTTGCCCTAGCTAACGCCACATTTCATTTGAGCATCGAAGCGTGCAAGTGCGAAAATGTCAGAATGACTTTTAGCGTGGTGAGAAGCATTCCGTATTGGCGTGTCACTGAACTGCCGGTTTCTGGGCAGGAGCTACATTACAACACCAAACCCATTTACAGCAAACGATAACGCTGACGGGTCAGACATGCAATGTCAATACTTGGGGAACTAAATTTAGAGTAGACTGGCATCCAAGTCAATGTAAGTCACACCTAGTAAAGTTCGAGTGCCTCAGCATCGATGTATACGTCTTTGGCTGGTAAAATGTCCTTTACCCGCTACGCATCAGCAAAATGTAAGACCCAAAGAGGGCGACATGTTGAACTGAATGTGAATAGAACCAGTAAGTCTGGATAAAGAATTTAAGCCGTCTGGTATGCAAGAACAGCAAAAGCAAGGAGAACAAGCACGCCTGCTGCCGATGCCTCCACAACTACAGTTCCGGCGACCTGCTGGAAGCCCATCTAAAGACTCGATGCGTAATCAAGCTGGAGTCAGAGAAGATAATCTTAGCCCCTTAGAATCACCACCGTGTGTGCTGCCTCCCACAAGAGTGTCGCAAAGCTGACCACTGTGAGATTGTTCGTTGTAAATTTAATAAATTGCAGGGCTTTATCGTAAAACACTCCCAGTTTAAGACGACTTTGTTGGAGAAAAAAAACGACCAGCTTGGTAAATAAATTCTTAAGATAGCAGTTCCATTACTTCTCCAAAGATAGCATTCTTATCATGCCAACAATACAACGCTCTAAAACCGAATTTATCCCCCCCCCCAGGTAATGCACTAGCCTCAATGAAAGACGTGTCATGGAACTTTTATCAGATCTAAACTTAATGTTCTGCGTACATCGTATAATTCCTGGTTTAACCTGGACGAATATACATCTGGGTGATTGTATACTCGTTAATATTGTAAATTGGTATTGTGAAATTCATAGTTTACCTGAATCAGTAAATACTCATTATATTGTATATCGGAATGACATAATCATTGAAAACCTATTCACCCTGTGGTTAACCATTTTATAGTGGGCGAGTGGCATGACTGCATTGAAAATCTCTCATTTGGAACTGACCTCTTGGGAAGGGGTCTGTCAGCTGGATCAATTTACAGGAGATTGACTAGTGCAGGTCAAATCTTTAAATGGTGCCTGAGAGTTTGGGCGGTTAAAAGTGGTTGGGGATGGGACTAGGACAAAAGTAAGTTTTAGCATCTTCTATAGGCAGAAAATCCATTGTTGGAAAACGACAAGTGGTTATCTCATTTAAAAATCATTCATTGGTCCAAACCTTAAAATAATATACCCATTATAATGTCCAGGGTCATTTTAAATATGTAATTCTGAAATATTCCATGTGTGAGGTCATTTAATTATTTCATATAATCAACATATGTAGAGGGAATTATGTGAGATGGTGCCACATCACGTTTTCCGTGAAACATTACAAAAGATTAGCTTATCTTAATTATTTTGTTTAGCATAAACATTTTCCTAAAAGCAAATTATACCGTAAGCCTAAATTTTATCGAAGAAATGAGGAGTGTTTTTATTAAAATATATTGAGTGGAGGTACGTTGGACTGAGAGATATATATGTATCGATAATACTTTGTTTACATTAATTCTAGCATATGATTAGTACACGATTGTGCGATATATAATAAAATAAACATTTAGGTTTCTATATGAATGTTTTCGATTGGCTGTACTTGATATTTTTGTTCGATACTGTATATGGGACAGTGTTTTCAAACGTAAACTCATATAGTTCTATCATCCTACACAATGTTTGCGCTTCCAAATCTGTCCACGACATTCATTTCATCTAAATAACATTTTAAATTGTTCGTTTTGCAGGCTACTGATGATGACACCGATATTTATGGCAAAGTCACATATAGTCTGTCCGGGGGCAGTAATTTGTAAGTTTGGTTTATTCGATTAGGCTTGGTTCATTGAGATCTTTCTCAATTGTCGCTTTGAATCAATGTAATAAATCAATGTAATAAATCAATGTAATAAAATACCTATTGCGTCATTCAGATTCTACATGTCATTTCTCTTTGGAGGCACTGCAAAATAGTGCAGTGCTCATACTTAACGCACTTTTCGTTTTCTAATTCTTAAAGCATAATATGCACATTGTTATAAATACGAAGGAAGCATGTATAAAGATGAGTATCTAATTTCAACAAATGCCCCTTCATAGCAGTCACATTTTATTAAAAAAAAAATCTATTTAGATGTCTATGGCGTGGGATAATAATTTATTTAAGAACTGTTATGATACGGATGCATTCAAAAGTCTAAAATGATACAAGAGATGCTGCAAGAGTGACGTTTACACAACATCATAAGTTATGAATTCATTTTAAAATTAATTCCTTGTTTCGTAATTCATAACCATATTAGGAGGAATATTCTGACTGACTATATTTTTGCTACTTTCGCAAAGAGGACACAAAGCATAACGATTAATTTCGGGAATCTGAGTTTTAACATTGAAATCAACTTAAATTTCAAATTAGCATAACTAATCGCACAATGATTTAAAAATTGAAGCTGCAAGACAGGTTATGATTTTAAGTTTTTTAGATCGGTATTAATAAGGGCCCCTCGACATATCGATTTTGCTAATTTGTATAGATCAAAGTCTGTTTTTCCAATTAAATTTAAATCAACAGAATTCTAGATATTTACCATTAAAATTTAAGTGTACTTAAATAGTCCAAAAATTACCGACTGTATTACCTAACTTGACTAAGGTTCGGTTAGCTGTTGTTTGTGACGTCATTCTGAATAAAGTCCACAGCCGTACGTGGATATCTGATAAATACCAATACGATTAATGTTTGGTGACCTTCGTAGCTCGCAGTTCGCTAAGTGACAGTAGTCTGTCTGATAAAGCATTGCAATTCTTATTATGGAGAGTTATTGTTAGTAACATGTTCCGAATGACGAGTAACCACTTTCAGAAATTTGAAAAGTCTCATTCGACTGGTGTACCGGAAGGTCATCAGAACACAACCTCATATCGGTGTTCATCGGATTACCACATAATGCTGCGGATGTCTGGTTTTAATTCGATTAGTGTGACGTTATTTGACAAAGAGCCGACCAGTCACAAATACAGAAGTGTGTTGATTGTTGGGCTATTTAAATTACACACGACGAATTTTGTTTTCTATTTGTATCCTATCTTTTATCTTTTTTAAAGGTTTTATTGACATAAGATAGATGATACACACATATGTTTCGTCACTTTAAGATGAAAGGAAAGAAGCTAAGAAATGCGATGGAAAATGGAGAATAGCAAAAGAAATATTGTTAATATATAAAATTTAAAAGTATGGAAAATATTAGCGTTTCTACAAAACATGTCAGAATACTCATGCACATGAAGATACATAAATATGTGCACATTCGTATATACACATTACCACGTACACACATATACATACATATGTATACCACGTTTCAGATAACATAGTTTACGGCTCCATTAACTGTTTGTTCAATAACCATTTATTGTTAAAATTTTTGAATTTACATTTTCTGTGAACATTATATTTTTCTACATTACAGTTAAAAGCAACAATCATTATGAACTGAAACAAACTTGTCTGTATTTAATCTGCATTCATAAATATATTGCCTTGCATACATAACTATCAGATTAATAATATCATCAGCCTAAATTTTGTCTTTAATTCGAAAATAAATATGCATGTTTGCGAATTGCAAACTATTTGTACGACTACATTTACTTTTTTATCCATTATATATTATCATCTATAAAAATCTTTTCTTTTGTCCATCCCAAATGATATGAGACATAATCTCTGAATGTAAGATACAAAAACAGTAGAGCTCCTTGGAGATAATTCTGACTCTTTTGAGAAACGCATTCATTGGCAAAATTGTATTTAATACTTCCAACTTCAACCATATATAATTTGGCCTTTTTATATGGTACCATTTTTCATCTTCTAACTTGTTATATTCAAAATTGCATTTTCTTTTAGGTGTTGGTTCTTTATTATTTCCAATCGGTTTTTAATATATGCATCTACGTCCTGTGTTATTTCTTATAACTGTATACATAGAAATATTTATAAAAGTTTATTACAGATTTGAATTGTAATAAAATGAAAAAAAAGCCAATCCAATTTATCCTCGGTTCATCAAAATTGATAAAATACACAACTTGATCAATCAATGACTATGCAAATGAGTGAAATGCTTTTGAAAAATCAGTCAAAAGAGGCAATTCAATCATATTGTTCTCTTGGTGTAAAACATTAAATCATGCAAGTTTATTATATTTCCTCTAATGTATCGTCCTTTTATAAACTTTGTTTGATCCTTATGCATAAGTGTGGGAAGCACAGATTTAATACTACTTGCCATAGATCCGTATGGTTCATTTACAAGCGATATAGGTCTCCAATATGAAGTATAGTACTTAGGTAAATCACCTTTTGGTAAACAAAATAACTTCTTCACCAAGTTCATATCAAAAGTTAATGGCCTTCCCTTGAAACTGCCCAATGTCTTGTAAATATTTTTATAACAAAAGACCTAAACCATCAGATCCGTGTTTATTTTTCAACACACACACACACACACACACACACACACACACACACACATATTATATATAAGATCAAGACTGGTGCTAATTAAAAGGTGTTCCCTTATTACGACATTAGCGAGAGGTTATTCGCCTTTCATTGTGCTTGATTCTCAAAAATTAAAGGATTAAAAGAAAACAAAGCAACACTGCTTTTAGCTTTGTAAGATTTTCCCTTCCGACTCTCCGTGATCCATTTTGTCTTCTTCCTCAGAACATCAGAATGACGTGTTTTGTGAAGTATATACTGACAAATGTGATCAAACGTATAAAATGGCTGTTGCTTTCATTTTACTCTAAATTTACTAAATGAAGAAAGTCGCAGAAAATATGGACTAAAAAATAATGCTCTGTCAAATTGGGAAGTATTACAAACAGCAGTTCAGAGCAGGCTCTTGAGTTTATTGCATTTTATCCAAACATGGTATAAACGTTCGAATAGTCAGAAATCCTTGTCAGCCATAAAAAGGGATTTTAACATTTCATTTAGACAATCATCTGAGAAAAATATACAAGAGAGAGAGAGAGAGAGAGAGAGAGAGAGAGAGAGAGAGAGAGAGAGAGAGAGAAGAAGAAGAAGAAGAAGAAGAAGAAGAAGAAGAAGCTTCTGTCTAAGGTTCCTGAAGAAAGTTTAAAAATACGATGTGCGTTCCATGTGATATATAAGTTAAAACTGCAAACATATTCATTGTTTGCTTTTTGAATTTATAGTGAGGAAATAAGAACTGCAAACATCCAGTATAACTTGGCGAAATATTATGTTTGCAGTTAGGGGGTAACAGTTATAGGGGCGTTGTTCCCTAATGGGACATTATATATTTATTTTCTGAATGTTGTTCATATAATATGATATTTAGAAATACGTATAGATCCAGGTTCTATGTTTGAATGGACAATATTTCTTTAATCTTTCCAGTTAGTTTCATAATTTGGATATTTTGTCCTATTGATCTATAGCTGATCATATTGACCGCAAATGTATCATTGTCAATTTAATTAATTTCTTAAATTTTTAATAGGATCACTTTTTACATTATACCCTATCGCACATTATTCACAAAATAATCCTAAAATATGATTGAGTTCTTTGCTCAGATTGTTCGTCACTTTGGTATAAATATTAGTAGCAAGTAGTACCTGCATTACTTTTTGTGAGGGTCATACTTTTAATCGCAACTTGCTGTAAACGGATACGTTTTGAATAACGAACAATACGTTTAGACGGACAAGTCGATGGTGAGCGTGATTTGTTAATGCAGGTAATTAAATGTAAAATATACTGACCGCAAAGTAGAAGTAAATTAAATTTGTTATTGAACATTTTTGGGGCTTTTGTACTCTTCATGTTGCCTTATACTGGGCTTTTCACTTTTAGCTGATATATAGTTATATTGTGTATATGATTGTACGATTACAAGTAGTAACTTGTAAAAGTCGTTATTGAATACTACTAAGATTTCAATGATACAATACGCTCCTAAAACATTTTGATATCATAAATACAGTATGTGCTAAATTGCTTTCATTACACTCTAAAAGAATTTGATTTTGTTCTACAAAAAGTATTCCTTCTGGCTAAAAGCTTATGCAGATTTGTTATATATAATATATATCACTACGTCTAATCAAACAGTTGGAATATTGGGACCGTTAATATCTCAGCACTAACAAAAGGGTATTTACGCTAGTTTAAAGATATTTTATTACTTTATAATATAAAGTTGAACGTAAGTTTCCTTCAAATTATATTGTCCTCTGCTTACATGATATACAAATAAAAATCTGAATGACAAGACAACAAATAGTAAACTTAACATATATTAATACTTTATATACAGTCCAATATAATAAAGTTTAATGTGGTTACTTGCGTTCTAATACAAGTCAGAACTTTTGTTTTGCTATTATTAAATAGTTCTATATAAGACAGTAAAAAAGTGCATAGAAACGTGAGTATATGTGTGCATGATTTTTAATTCCTGATTAGAGTCAAACTTTGGTGTAAGCAAAACAAGAATTAAGGTTAGTTCTTTACAGCCTTGAATTAACTGAAATGTCATCTGTTGTGATTTATGTTGCATTAACTTCATTAGTATACTTAATTTGTTTTGTATTTTAAAGATTTTCAGTACATAATGAAACAGGTGAAGTTGTCACCAATTGCGAAAAATCGCAGCTAGATAGGGAAGAGTTACCGAATATCTATCTGACAATCATTGCAAAAGATGGCGGCGGCATAATGACTCAGACTCAGCTAATTGTCAATCTTGATGACGTAAACGACAATCCGCCAGTATTTCAACAGGAAATATATTCTGCTTTTCTTGAAGAAAATTCGGAGGAGTACATCAATAAATCACTCGTGACGGTGAAGGTATATCTGTTCACAAGCTGACAAAATGAAATCTTTCATTTAATGCATCACACTTTTAGTATGTATGTATGTATGTTTGTATGTCTGTATGTACGTACGTACGTATGTACGTATGTATGTATGTACGTGTGCATGCGATTATGCATGTCTATATACATGCATACTCGTTTTTTGATATACGAAATATTTATTGAAATATATTCAAGAGGAAATGCTGCCTGATGAGTGACAATGTTAGTGAAAGAATAACCTCAGTAGAGAAGGTAATATGGCTATTTGAGACAGGTGATTCTGTATGCATGTCATTTTTGTTTTACCAGCTGTTGTCTAGTTTGAATAAGCCTAGCGGATCATCACGTCCACATTTATGAAATTATTAATTCAAAATCTCCATGTAATAAATAATCACTATGAAATGTATTCAAAAGTAAAACTAAGTAATGCATGTGGATTACCACATATTTATCATACTGAATGCTTTGTCTGGTATTGGTTGTCTACCAGACTGATCCACCTTGAAAAGTATAGATATTTTGAATGATACTTTAAATATACTTCAGTGAAATTTGTTTACGCTAAGACTGCTTTCATAACACGTTATGAATTTGGGCTGATCTTCCAGCAACACGTTATAATGTACATTTTGTCTTAATCTACGAGAGAAATATTTAGTTTCTGACATGATTTATTTTTGCAAGGCAACTGATGCCGACCAGAATGGAACCAAAAATTCAGAAATATCATATACAATTGGAAACACTACTTGGAACTCAAACTTTACAATCAACAGTACAACGGGAGAGATTAGACTTTTATCTCCACTAGACTACGAAGCACTGAACGACACCCAGCATGGCGTTATAAATCTTACCGTCTTTGCGAATGACCACGGAACCCCTGGACCCATGCATGGCAATGTCACAGTTACTATTTTAGTTCAGGTAAGATAATTTTTCTGTTATTAAACAAATTCTATTTTCTACTATGAAATTCAACTTGAGAAATATCAGAAATTATAGCAGCAGTTGCAAGAGGAACGGCACCTACTACTGTTACGAATAAAATTATAGAATCAAAAACAACAAAGTGTTTTGCTCCGGCTCCTATCGTTTTCTGACGTTTGTTTTTACAAATGTTGTTGCCAATTTTATATTTGTCATTATTATCTTTAGTTCAATGCGTTATATCATGCACAAACATGGATCTTATTTTTATTCTAGGCTGAAGGAAACTGTAGTTCAAATGAACTGTTAATTGAATTGCCTGATTATTATACAAACAGGCATATACGGTAAAATTATAATGTTTCCTTTGCCCCAAAAGCATAACTGGATATTGTAATATTTAGTCTTAGTTTGTTTCAGTTTTTATAGCTTAATTGGTTCAAATCACTGATAGACCTCCTGCAGTTAGTGAAGAAAAAAGAATCTCTAATATATTGGGTCGGGTGGGACCCAATGTGCCTCAGCTACATGTAATTGCAGTTTGTATTCTAGATAAATCTTCATTGAGGTTGATGGTGAAAAATATAAAAGCTACAGAAATACTTCGGTGCAATTTTATTATGTTTAAACTTTTTTCTTAACAGTTGACTAAATTAAACGTTTTCACCAAAATGAAAACTTGTCGGAAAGGATTGCGACACATGCATTAAATGTGGAAACCTTCCGATGCCCAAATGTTTTTGCTTGTAAATCAGTACATTTTTAATAAAACACCTATAGTGATTAAGGTAAAAAAATATATACAGTCGCAAAACGTCTTCGTTTTTAACAGGTAAGATATAGATATGATGAAATTTCAATTGACTTATTTTATTTGCTTTATTAGAATACAATATTTGCTATCGAAAGGTTGAATAACAAATATAAAGTCAAATAACTTTACGTTGATTACATAAGTGATTAAATGTCCAGCATACTTTAAGCTAAAGAATTATTTGCTAAATCATTTTTCTTATAATAATAACCGTATCATAGTTTTCGCAGTAAATGTTTATGCCTTTGCTAATTGATTCATTGCGATCTAAGACATTTTTTTTAGGTCAAGTAAATGCTCGTAGTTTCTTTTTCAACGTGCCCCTGATATGTCTATTTACTCATCCAGATATGTAATGTCTTGCTAGCTTAGTTTGAAAATTATGTTGATGGTGAAACTAATGAAAAATCCTGATAATATGTAACTTGTAAATTTATTGGAATTACACACTGAGTGTGCGGGCTATGAAAAATAAACATTTTTTTCTCTTCAGGATGTGAACGATAATGAACCCAAATTTAGGAGGAGGAATTACAACGGGACGATCAGAGAAAATGCAAAATGTGGTTAGTGTACCGTATTTGTAAACGTTAACTTATGGTCTTACTATTCGTTTTTTTCTCTGCAACTATCGTTTACACATGTATGTGTGTATGTATGTATGTATGTATGTATGTATGTATGTATGTATGTATGTATGTATGTATGTATGCGTGTATGTTTCTTCTTTAATATGTATTAACATTCAATACTTGTGTGTCGCATTCCATCCTCTGAAATAATTAATGAAAACACGAAGACAGTCTTTTTCCTTATTGTATCACATTTTCCCCCAATTAGATAATATTTTTCAAGATCAGTTTAACTATGGTAAGACAGCTTTACAATAATTTTATAATGTATCTTACAGATAAACACAGCCTATAAAACCATCTGTATTGTAATCATGGTCGCATGACAATTTGAAACATCTAAACAACTATAGTGGAATTTACCTCCCCATTTATTTGTACCTCTTACCGATTCAATAACGGAAATCTTTAGTGTGATAAAAAGTGCATAGGACTTAGTAAATTCATTCATTGATTTATAATTTTCTAAGCTGAATGTGACCAGGGTGCCCTAACATTGGCATTCCCCGCGCCTTTTATACTTGACGGACTTTCCATACTAACACGGCGCCATGTTGCATACAATGTGGGCGAGTTGATTTCTTCCGACAGTATTGTGACGTAATTCATCCTATTCGGTAACTGCCGGAGAATTCCGTAAATTAGCATCATGTTGAGAGTTTAGAGTTATATCCCTTTGTACACATTCACATAGAAATTACACCACTTGTTTAATCAACATGAAAAGCATATTTGTAGTTGTCATTGTTTTCGTTTACTAGATTCAACATTGTAAATATCGGAAGCAGGCAACATAGTATTTTCCTTCTATGTAGATATATGTGCAAATACCCCTTCGCTTAAAATGGACTTGTCCAGGAACTGGAAATGACTGGCGAACAGGGTCGTCTTTTACACTGAAAACTTTCGTTTGGAATGACACGGGCAGACGATAACGGTGTTAGGGTTTCACCGGAACATAAT
>JAECUM010041994.1:0-17970 GCA_016617855.1 Megalonaias nervosa
CTTCTGGATAATGAACTTTTGCACAAAGTTCGATTAGAAAAACAAATTGTTGCCATACGTAGATCAGATAGAGTCATCAACTCTCTGTTGATTACAAGGTTGTTTTTTTTTCAAACTACTTTTACTACAAAATCTTAAAAATCAGCACATATTTGAAAGTATTTTTCGAAAATGTTGTATTCTAATAAGTCCACTTTTTCCATTTTCATGGAACAGAAAAAAGTAACCATAATGGTTGAGTGAAGATATATCAAAAAGATAAAAAGAAATCATAAAGTGTGTCAACTAGCAGATTTTATACTTACTTTTCAATTACATATCATTTCCACATATTTCACATCCATAGATCAATACAGGCTTTATCATTGGGTTAAATATAGTTCTACAGGAATATCAGTTGGTAGAGAAAGAGTTCTGATCTTTTCCGGTACTCCAAGCAGAGCTTATGTAGCTAGCTTAAGTAAAAGTGATACAGGTCACGTAGACGTTCAGAACAGACTCATTCAGTAATAAGTGTCATTCTTCAGAATTTGAGACACATAACTTTAAATGGCATTCATTAACTTTATTTGGATCCTCATACAATATATTCTTTTCGAAAGTCATTATTTAAACTCTCTAAGAAGTACTTACGGCAAAATCAATGTTAAATTGCGTGGAAATTTTGGAGGACATCAACCTAAAGGTGTTATCCAGTACAAACCGGATTGACTGTCGCACGCTGTGATGTCACAATGAAAGTACCGCGTGCTGAAATCAAATACCTACTTACATGTTATTTGTTATGATATGCCTGACGTCCTGAAGACCATTTTAAAATTCCATAACGATCATTATTCTTTTGAAGTTGTCTATGACATTTCAACAGTCAGGATTGAATAGAGTTTGGTTAAACTATTTTAGTATTATAATTTAGAACAACAATTAATATTTAATTTAATTTGCATAAATGCGCAAACATGACCGTATTAACATACACTTTAGAAGATATGCTTTAAATACATACAAATGATCCATTTCTGCTAAACTATACGCTGATATATCTATATGTACTATTTCTATTTTTGTATATAAGTAGCTAACATTGAAATGTATAATTATTTTGCCCACAGAAAAGGTACCAATCTTTGGCTTATCAGTGTTGACTTTAAGATTCCACTCCTTGAAATATTTTTCCAGCGCCGTTAAGACTCCTTGTAGACCGTGTGCACTATCGATTACAGATACCAGTCCATC
The DNA here is from genome assembly GCA_016617855.1 of Megalonaias nervosa. Taxonomy (NCBI): domain Eukaryota; kingdom Metazoa; phylum Mollusca; class Bivalvia; order Unionida; family Unionidae; genus Megalonaias; species Megalonaias nervosa. The sequence continues at coordinate 1,237 of JAECUM010041994.1, forward strand.
TGCATATTATTACAGGAATATTTATTTTACAAGAATAACTCATTTTATATACCCTTGACATTATTTTCTATGTCACTAATACCGTTTCTAGTTAATATCCGGTAGGAAAAGAAAATATTCTCTATATATTATTAAAAGGAATGTTTTTGTATTGGCTGTAAGACAGTTTATCAGTGAATCATATTGGTTCAAGTCTGGTAGTATTGGCTGTATAATAATTTATCAGCGAGTCTATTGGTTCAAGTCTTGTCGTATTGGCTGTATGATACGTTATCAGTGAATCGTATTGGTTCAAGTCTGGTCGTATTGGCTGTACGATACGTTATCAGTGAGTCTATTGGTTCAAGTCTGGTCGTATTGGCTGTATTATAGGTTATCAATGAGTCTATTAGTTCAAGTCTGGTCGTATTGGCTGTATTATAGGTTATCAATGAGTCCATTGGTTCAAGTCTGGTTGTATTGCCTGTATTATAGGTTATCAGTGAGTCTGTTGGTTCAAGCCTGGTTGTATTGGCTGTATGATAGATTATCATTGAGTCTCTTGGTTCAAGTCTGGTTGTATTGCCTGTATTATAGGTTATCAGTGAGTCTGTTGGTTCAAGTCTGGTCGTTTTGGCAGTTTGACAGTTTATCAGTGAGTCTATTGGTTCAAGTCTGGTCGTATTGGCTGTATGATAGTTTATCAATGAGTCTATTTGTTCAAGTCTGATTGTATTGCCTGTATTATAGGTTATCAGTGAGTCTATTGGTTCAAGTCTGGTCGTATTGGCTGTATTATAGGTTATCACTGAGTCTGTTGGTTCAAGTCTGGTCGTATTGGCTGTATGATAGTTTATCAGCGAGTCTATTGGTTCAAGTCTGGTTGTATTGGCTGTATGATAGGTTATCATTGAGTCTATTGGTTCAATTCTGGTTGTATTGGCTGTATTATAGGTTATCAATGAGTCTATTAGTTCAAGTCTGGTCGTATTGGCTGTATTATAGGTTATCAGTGAGTCTATTGGTTCAAGTCTGGTCGTATTGGCTGTATTATAGGTTGTCAATGAGTCTATTGGTTCAAGTCTGGTTGTATTGGCTGTATTATAGGTTATCAATGAATCTATTGGTTCAAGTCTGGTGGTATTGGCTGTTTGACAGTTTATCAGTGAGTCTATTGGTTCAAGTCTGGTCGTTTTGGCTGTATTATAGGTTATCAGTGAGTCTGTTGGTTTAAGTCTGGTCGTTTTGGCTGTTTGACAGTTTATCAGTGAGTCTGTTGGTTCAAGTCTGGTTGCATTGGCTGTATTATAGGTTATCAGTGAGTCTATTGGTTCAAGTCTGGTTGTATTGGCTGTATTATAGGTTAACAGTGAATCTATTGGTTCAAGTCTGGTTGTATTGGCTGTATGATAGGTTGTCATTGAGTCTATTGGTTCAAGTCTGGTCGTATTGGCTGTTTGACAGTTTATCAGTGAGTCTATTGGTTCAAGTCTGGTTGTTTTGGCTGTATTATAGGTTATCAGTGAGTCTGTTGGTTCAAGTCTGGTCGTTTTGGCTGTTTGACAGTTTATCAGTGAGTCTGTTGGTTCAAGTCTGGTTGCATTGGCCTGATACAGCGTACAAGGTCACTAAAATCAGATGCAGGCCAATGCTGAAAAAAGAAACGATAATTTGCTTGTTCCAAGAGAATAATGGATATATTTCACTGATTTTAGGAAAATTCAATATTTTCACTTTTGGTATAGCCATGAGTGAAAATACTGTAGTTATTCGCCCATGAGATCATTTATATCTCTGATTCACTCGGAACAAACATATGTTCTTGTCAAATTTTATGCTCCAAAATTTTATGCTGTCGTAAGTATATAACATATTTAACTAACAGATGTCTTACGACGTCATCTGTTCACTGTTTATGTTCTGCTGTATCTTTTGTGCCTACTCACAAAAAATACCCAAGTCAGACGTATATATACATTTTTCCTTAGGAATAATCTAATAATTTCAATGACAGCAATGACTAATAATATGAAACGAGCAAGTATCGATGTATATTTTTAAGCGTAATTACACATCAAATAAATAAATAAATTTTCAATTGGTTCAATTGAGGAGAAGCCATTTTTAACATTCAAGTCGACGTGGTAGGGTGATTGAATGAATCACAATTTGGGTATATAAACAAGAATACGTAAACAAGTAAGAAACTTTAGAACATATATATATATATATATATATATATATATATATATATATATATATATATATATATATATATATATATATATAAATGTATCTTAGTCAATGTCGGAATCACTTAAAGCATACGCTTCCATTTAATAGTCGGTGAAGTAGTTCCTGCAGCTAGAGCGACAAATAAAATGTATAATTCACTATATTCAGTTAAAAAAAATATATTTCTAATGGAAAATCAGTTAATTCTTAAAATATCGTTACATTTTTATTAATCAACTTTCATCTTCTCGTTCTATCATTCTATTTTAAATACGATGAACTCCACAGACTCTGTCGATACCATCATTCTATTTTAAATACGATGAACTCCATAGACTCTGTCGATACCATCAATCTATTCTAAATACCATCAACTTGAATACCATGAACTCCATAGACTGTGTCGATACCATCATTTTATTTGAATACCATGAACTCCATAGACTGTGTCGATACCATCATTTTATTTGAATACCATGAACTCCATAGACTGTGTCGATACCATCATTCCATTCCATCTAATTATTGAAATTAGTTAGGTTTTTTTGCTTTGTTTTTACTTTTTCTAGAAAAGTTAGGAAAATTCATGGAGACAATAATTGATAACTAATAATTTTACTGTACTTGTGTCTGCGTGTGTCTGTCTGTATGTTTACTGATAGGGACAATATTTGTGTGCATATTAAATTCTGATCTGGGTTAGGATAAGTTTGTAAATGGAACAATTCACGATAAGAGGAGCAATAAATAGAAAGGTATCTATTTGATGAAAATATATTTCAAACTTTGCGTAATCCTACCCAAAAATACATTTTTTTTTTTTTACATAAATTCTAGCATTTTACGGTTTGCATAATGAACTGAAAAACATTTACTCTAGGTAAGGCCGTTTTCATACATGAACCGCGGACAAGGTAGAACAACCAGGACAAAATTCCGGGTGCCCACGGGGAGGGCCCACCGCCGAAGAGAAGAATTTTTTTTTTAAATTATAGGAGCCTATTGGAGCATTGTTCCTTGGGCCACAAATCTAGTATCGGCTACTAAAATGAGTTTTATACGCCCTGTATGTATTACAATACAACACCATGAATAAAGACTGCTTTTTTATACTATGGGATGAACTTGATGCTGCAGATTTCTTACAGAGAATGTTACTCATTTTCCTTTTGCACGTCAAGTGTGGCTGCGGACATAGTTGCTCACGCTTACTCGGTTGTGGTGGCGCTCTATAGATATTACGTACGTCTGAGAGAGTGGCATATGTAAGGTGAAGTTGTTTGCATTTGCAACATACACAGTGGAGAGAATGTTACCTGTATGTTATTTTCATGTACTGTGGCTATAAAATTGCTTTGGATATTGTACTTGTGGAAATTGTACATGATCTATGCGCACATATAACCGAAATGGCTGTTCCCATGTACTCGAGCCTGAATTAGTCTAAAGCACGCTATCTATCTTCAGAAAACGAATTTTGACAGACTAAACAATACATCCCCTGAAAGTGCAATGCATGAATTACAAAATATATACAAAGTAAAAATGTTATCGGCTCTTATTTTACAATTTACCTTTTGAGTCCACTAAGTAACAATGACCATGCGGAGCTAGCAGTTTTCTTTTTAGTTGCGCATCTGAAGTAAATATATACTCTATAGCACAAATTACACCCATCAATTATGCACCAAAATACACTAAAGCAAAAGTTACTTTAACAATATTTAAGCTAAACAACTAGCGAGGAAAACTTGGAACTCTCTTTCATAACAAAAAAATCTAGTGAAATACAAAATGCTAAAGCGCCACATGTAACCGGGGAAACGGAGAAAAAGTAGTTCCAGTCTCATTTTTGTGAGGATGGTGACATGGAATGAGAAAGTAACGAAAGAATCATTTTCCTAGTTCTAGGAAACTAAGGTAAAATTCTGTCTCTTTTCTAGAGTAAAACATCAATAGGTGTATAAAGAAGAACAATATTAATGCCATTTTCACTCATACTCTGTGCAATAATGTTTTACGGCACTTCGGCGCAATAGTGGTTATGTGGTGTGAACTAAAGATGAAATCTGATTCTCTATTCAAATACTTACACACATGGACATGTGTTCTTCCATCGACAGTTCAAGCGTTTTACGGTTTTGCGTCTAAGTAATTTTAATGCTAGTGAGGTACAAGTTTTATACTTTAATGATCTTAACAATCGGCCTGATTGGTTCTGATTACTAAATAAAAATGTCGCAAAATATGACAAAGTAATTAAAGATGGAATGTATGCCAAGAAACCGCTTTTTCACAATATTTAAAAAAACTAACTAAGCAATTGTAAATTCTGATGTTTATTTTTTAAATTAGTTCTAACACATTTTACGTCAGCTATATTGTATCTTTTTACTGAAATTTTAGAGCCAAAATATTTAATATATTACTTGATATGCTTTTGATATCAAAATCAACAAAGTATTAACATTTCCATATGTATGGACATACGAGAGAAAGAAAAATCATATACCAAATGACATTACCTGTGTTATGAGTGCGTTTTTATATGGCATATCATACGACCATTATGATATCAAATTACAATCATTCCTTGCCATCTATTATCATTATGTAAGCAGTTTGATGTGATACTCTGAGCACTGTACATTGTGTAGCAATGAACTTTTATCAGGTTATGTGTGTTCTTTAGGGGCCAAACATCTTTCACAGCTATCACCACTCCCCTCCCAATACAACCCCACCATCCCATCCCACAAACACCACAAAAATGTAAATCATAGAAGAAACATCTTTTCTCAGAGATTTGGTTTGATAAGAATTCTGTAAGTGGGGGAGGATGGCCTGGCAGTTATAAATACCCATGCAAATTGAATGAAATTCATTAGGAAGGCCTAATGTTCATAGCGAAAAATTAACTTTACTTTGGCCAAGCAATTTCTGGTGTTAAATCGGTGTGGGATATTTAAACAGAGAAACAATAATAAATAAAATAGATAACAATAAAAATGCAGAAAATGCCGTCGCAAAATAAGCCATTTGGAAATGTTAAAAATGCAGCACTTAAAACCATCCTCCTTTCTGCGTTATGTCTAATTTTAATTTAAACCTAGATACGGTTCAAGGATTAAAAGGTTTAAGGAAATGGAGTATTATATTTAATTTCAATCCCTCTCATCTCTGACAACATAAAAATATCTTTCCTATAATGGTAAGACAGTATGGTATTATGAGGGCTGTTCTTCTAATTCCTCTCTCCACAGTTAAATAAGTTCTCTTTAATTAATTCCAAGCCAATTATTTCTTCACACATTCCCCAATAAAAACAATGTGATCATAATATTTCCGACTTCAAATATGGTAAATAATTTAAATTTGTGATCAGATTTTAACCGTACAATCTAGATGAAATAGACAATGGATCGATATTAGCTACGACTTTAAGAGAGGATTTTGGTCAAGCATCTCAAAACACAGTAAAGTCTTGTCTTTTGATCGTTAGAGATGTCTTTTAGTTCTCGTTAAGCAAAACAGGCCTACATGTAAGCCGTTTCTAAAGAGAAATCAGAATAGACCAATCATATGTTAGGGAAGGAGCAATTGATGATAGACTCAGCTAGTTAAAAAGATAGCTGAAGAAAGCACGTATATTGGTTTGAGTAAATGACGTTCTTGATAACAGTTACACCCCATATAACGACTATACAGTTAGTCATGACAGCTATTCCCCACATAACGAGTATACAGTTAGTCATGACCAGGCAATATAAAAATACACGTACTGTTATATAGTATGGGTCAAACTCTATGGATCCCCTTCCTAAAAGGAGACAATACATGTGTGTCACTGAAATGCTCAACAATCCTTATCAGATCGATAATTAACAGTGATCGTATTGAAAACGTGCTAGTAATACATATAATACGACCCAAGGAGATCCAGCAGTACTAAATTGCCCTCAGGCAGAAGAAATTGATGACAACCCCATTCTTCCTGAAGAAGTAGAAATTGCAGTTAGGTCACTAAAGAAAGGAAAGTCAGCAGGCATTGACAACATACCAGCAGAGCTCATTCAAGCAGGAGGAGAAGAGATAGTCACAGTCCCAACGACAATCTGCAACAAGATATGGCAGACAGGAGAATGGCCCACCACATGGACTCAATTCTTGGTCATCCTGCTCCCCAAGAAAGGAAACCTACAGCTGTGCCAAAATTATAGAACCATCAGTTTGATCAATCACCCGAGCAAACTCATGCTGAAGATAATTCTCAACAGACTAAAGCCTCAAGCAGAGAAAATTATTGCTGAAGAGCAGGCAGGTTTCCGAGCAGGAAGGAGCACCACAGAACAAATCTTCAATCTCAGACTCCGTTGCGAGAAATACCTTCAGCATCAGCAGACTCTATACTACGTCTTTATAGATTTCAAAAGGCCTTTGATAGGGTATGGCATGCAGCCTTATGGGCAACTATGAGGAAGTACAACATCAGCTCAAACCTGGTGCATGTTGTTGAGCACCTTTATGACAAAGCCACCTGTGCTGTCCTCATCAATGGCAGCAGAGGAGATTGGTTTCGAACAACAGTTGGAGTCAGACAGGGATGTGTACTCTCACCTACACTCTTCAATATTTTCATGGAGGATGCCTTGCATGACTACAAGGGCAATATTAGCATCGGAGGAAGAACAATCACCAACCTTCGCATTGCAGATGATATTGATGGTTTAGCAGGAGATGAAAAAGAACTGGCTGACTTGGTTGAGCTCCTCAACACAACCTCCACAGCATACGGTATGGAGATTAGCGCCGAAGAAACCAAACTGATGACAAACAACACCAATGGCATCAGTGCAGAAATAAAGGTCAGTGGACAGAAGCTGGAAAGAGTCAAAAGCTTTAAGTACTTGGGATCAATTATCACAGATGAGAGCTCCAAACCAGAACTACTTTGCAGGATTGCCCAGACAACAGCAGTAATAACAAGGTTGAGACCAATATGGAAAGATGCCAACATTGCTTTTGGTTCCAAAATAAGGCTGATGCGCTCGATTGTCATATCTATCTTTCTGTATGCTTGTGAAACATGGACGCTCACATCAGATTTACAAAGAAGGATTCAAACATTCGAAATGAGATGCAAGATCTTGGGGCATCTCATACATTGACCATGTAACCAACGAAGAAGTCCACAAAAGGATCCAACGAGCCATCGGATCCTATGAAGACCTCTTGACCACTGTAAAAAGCGCAAACTGAAGTGGTACGGTCATGTCTCAAGATCATCTGGACTGGCAAAAACAATCTTGCAAGGCACAGTGCGAGGGTGCAGAAGAAGAGGCAGACAGAAAAAAGAGGTGGGAAGACAACATTAAGGAGTGGACAGGCATGGGATTTGAAGATTCCCAAAGAGCAGTAGAGAATTGGCTGCAACGTCAGCTGTGGTGCCCCAACGACCTCTTGGGTTAAGGGATTGATGATGATGATGATGATGATGATGATGAATACATATTGAATATGCATGTACTTCGCACCTGGTCACATTTTATCCTACATTGTTACAAGACGACGCTTACTACATTATCTGTGAAATACTGTCGATGTTGCTTTAAATAACTTGAAACTCATTTTATCTAAATTACAAACATAGTATAATGTTTGCATGACTATTTATTCCTGCAGATTAATGAATATTTTAACTGAACTGACCGACTTGCTAAATATTGGATGCTTATCTTCTTCCAATAGGGGTTAATTAATTAGTTAATTAATTAATTAATTAATTAATAACGACAACAGACCTTACGTCAAATTAAAAATCAGATTATTCTCATGAATAAATAATTGCAAGAGATGCTGAAGTGGTTTCTTGGATTAGAAACTATTTCGTAAAACGTTGTAAGAAAAAGAAGCAACCGCAAAATTAAACAAAATTCTGGTATAGTCTGTACCAAACAAGTGAGCAAACGCCAGTACCTTTGTGATGTACCTACTTGACCTTTGCTCTAACTGGATACATGCAAAAATCATTGTCATGTATGACGTCATAATATTAACCATACGTCATGCACTGAGGTTTAAATAGATAGGGAGAAACCTAGCAACTGACAGCAAGAGAGAGAGGGTTTTTGCTTGCATCAAGTGAGTAACGGATGAATATCATCTAGTGGGTGAAAATACTAAAGGTTTTCTTTCCCTTTTTCCCTCGGAGCAAGCAAATTTTCCTTTTTATTGTATGCTCAAAAGGAGTGGCTAGCAATATGTAAAACATACGGAAGTAACAGATTTCTTAATGCATAATCTAGCTATACACACACAAATGGGGATTATGAAAGACGGTGTGTTTTGCATGACATTCATGAAGAACAAAATTTGTGTCACGTGTATTTTGGGGATCAATATTGATCCAACCGACACGATGTGATGGTGTTTTGATATTTAGGAAAAAAGAAAAAGAGAAGATTTTTGGTTGGTTATCCCAAGTTGCACCCTCTATCCTGATTCCGATGAGTGACTTTAATTGCACACTGAGAATCATTTTACAGTATTAAGGAAATGCTGATTATGCCTTTAATGATACATTCTGGAAACTAGTGCAGAATGCGTTTCTCTGACCAAAGATATCATAAATGGACTAGATTCTTGAGAGCGCTGCTGTAATTAGTTCATTTTACACCTCTGCGAGACAGGTTCGAATCGGTCATCGTCTCTAAAACTTGAAAGGTCACAAGTCCAAGATCCGTGGTTCCTCCCGGTTCTCCGGTGTTTACAATCACACAAATAATGCTAACTATACTAAAGTCGTTCAACTAGAACTCTCGCGTGATTCCGTAAGATCTCTGCCGTGCGATAGTGTGGTTTAAGAGGGCGCTCACCAATTATTATGTACTTTTGAGAGAGTGACATATGTAAGGTAAAGTTATTTACATTTTGAAGCATTCACAGTGGAGAAAATGTTGGCATACCTCTATGCTACTTTGATGTAATGTAGCTGACATTTCTTTGCATATTGTACTTGTGGAAATTGTATATGATCTAAGCACACTGCTAACTAAAGCGACTGCTTCCCTGTGTTAAAAAAATCAGCATAAATTAATCTAAAGTACACTATCTTTAGCAGTTATTAAAATAGGAAAGATGAATTTTGCCAGACTAGACAATACCAGCTTCTGAAAGTGCAATGAATGAACTACGAACTATATAAAATGTAAAAAAAAAGTTATCGGCTCTTTTTTTATAGTTTACTTCTGAAGTTCAGGAAGTAAAAATGACCAAGTGGAGCTAGAACTTTTTGAAAGATGCACATCTAGTAAGGACAAGCTGTATACTCTATAACTCATATTACACCCATCAATCATACACCAAAATAAAGGGAATTAAAGGTTCTTTAAACAATACTTAAGATATACAATGTAGTTTTTAAATACCCAGTATAACCAGTGAAGAAACCCGGGAAAATTCTTTTTCTTTAAAATTCTAAATGCAAAATACGAAACTAGAGCGCCACCATAAGGCTTCATTAATCGCTGTTTCCGATGGAGGGCGCCACGGTCCGACTTTATATAAGCTACAAAATCATTTCTCGATATTTCAATATATATTTACACCAAGCCAGAATTCTATTATAAGCTTAGAAAGATATCACTGAATATTTTTGGTTGAACGAAATGTCTCTCCAACATATAAGCCATCGAGAACGCGTTGTGGGATCTACGTGAAATAGATCAAGATTAGATATAATTACAGCAGATGCACACGAGACAAACGTGCCTGGGTAAGCTGGTTTATATTTCTTTTTAAAATCAGCTATAGACAGGTACTTAAAAAGAAAGAAAGACAGTCTCTTTCTCCAGCCGATTATGTGCTAAAATTTCTTCTCAACGTTGATGTTTTTCAGCTATTCCTAAGGTGCTGCACCATAAAAGAGACTGTACATAACGCACAGCAGAGTAAAAGATGACATCGCAGACTTTTCCCACATTTAAGGACCTTACTGATTATTTAATAGCCACTTTTACTCGAAGCTTCTCCTTTGCATTATTATCCATTTGAATAGATTATATTGAGTTCTAACAGGTAGTTGCTGTTTACCATGGACGGAAACTAATTATATCGATAGTTTTACTCTGACTCGCAATGCTTTATCGCCAGAAATAGTATTGCGATTTATTGATGCTATCAAACGACCTTAATTTAGGTTCTCGCTTGCCAATTTTGCATTAAAATAACTGGAGAGAGAGAGAGAGAGAGAGAGAGAGAGAGAGAGAGAGAGAGAGAGAGAGAGAGAGAGAGAACCAGGTTTACACATTAAGCGAGACAGAAAATTTCCCAGTGACCGACAAAACTTCCATGGCCTTCTACCAGTGCTAATTCTGAAATTGAAGTTCATTTACCTGCTGAAAATATTTGAGATATAGGGTTGTTGCTTTCGTGTCAGCTATCGCGTTGCTAAGGCATGTGGTTGTTCGTTTCTTAGACTACACCCCGGTTGTGTTATAGTCTACAAGAAACACAACAAACACAAAAAAGGAGGAAACAATGATGATAATGGTGTTCCGTTTCAGCTTTATGTGCTATGACGTGTTCTTGGTATCGCCAATCCCCGGATAACCGCTGTAACGCTCTTGATTGTCCTCTAAGTCTACAAACGCCTTAACCATTAGCAGAAAGAAATTACTTTAAATATGAATTCAATCTGTTATACCAGTTATACTATTGGGGTATTAGTTCATCATGAGCAGATACAGGAGGATATGCCTACTGTACCGTTTTGAGACGGACTTCAGAAATTCACTTCATGGGGTACTGTCGTTCACTCGGTAGATGACTCCCGAAGCACTTTGATTTGTATTTATTCATTAAACGTAGTGCACAAGAAATGTATTAATTAAGTCTCAACATACTTTTGTGTTCAAGCTATGGTAATACGTAAGTGTTTGAAGACAACTAATATATTATATCGACTCCTAAATGAGAATTAGTATTTTCGCGCACATTAGCACTGTCCTGAAACTGGTTTTATGCAGGAGTTGGGCATTGTGCTGTGCTCAGAACATGCTTGTTTGCCACACATGTATAGCATCTCTGCGAATGATTTCCGTCAGAGGTGACAATAGTCTTGCTTGACAGCTAGTCATTTCCCTCTTGATGGTACTGGATTTGTAAGTATCCCATGTGCATATGAATGTGTCTAATCGACTGGATTTGTAGGTATCTAGGGTACACATGGATGTGTCTAATCGACTGGATTTGTAGGTATCTAGGGTGCATATGGATGTGTCTAATCGACTGGATTTGTAGGTATCTAGGGTGCATATGGGAGTCTCTTCTCGGCTGATGAAAGATGTGTGGAGTCTCCCTCTGAATCAAATCAGAGATCAACGGATTCACTAATTCTGCAAGAGTCACATTGATTCCAGTGTAATCCGAGATCAGTAGATTCACCAACCCTATATGGGTCGTGTTTGTTCCATGTGAAATCAGAGATCAAATGATTAACCAACTCTACACGAGTGGCGTTGGTTCCGCCTGAAATCAGAGATCAAGAGATTAATCAACTCTCCAAGGGTTGCGTTGGTTCCACGTAAAACCATAAATAAAGAGATTCACCAACTCTACTTGAGTCGCGTTGGTTCCTCGTGACACCAAAAATAAATGTTACACAGTCATAATAAACAGGAACTAATGGTTTTATAAGTTAACATGAATGAATTTGTTTATTATATGAGAGTATTACTGACTCAGCAAAAGATATGAATAATTAAGTTTATATTAAATATTATTATTACTGTTGGCATCAAAATAAATCCGCTACATGTTCCATGCTGCATGGGATGCAGATACTCCCGTGATACATTATTTAAATATTTGTGTATCAGCTGAAACCTACAAAAAATATATATGATATCTCTAGAAAATAAATGTAGAAACGATGTTGTCTGAATATCACACGTGAAGCCACAGAGTATTTTCCGAAATACAGAATAAAATATCAAATCGATTGAATATATAATCCCAAAACATGAATTTGAGTTAATATTTGTTTGTTTCAAATATCACGATTTTGTTTCATTCTGAGAAATAGCGCTTCGAAGTTGACTAATTTACTGATACATGCTAAAAAGGTTGGTTTTGATCGAGTTTTGTTAATTTTAATGCCAATTTTCAGCACGTGATAGGTCATACATTGCGTATAGTATATTTGTTGGACGAAGAGCCCGGGGAAGAACCACCGACCCATGCGAAGCTAATAGCAAACTAATTCACATTTCCACGTTGCTAGGCCAGCTATGATTTCGGTTTCGTTGAATTATATCACTGCATGTATCGTATGCTCTCCACTGCCGATAACCCAACAGAAAGTTAGTGGTAGATATGCTATTTTGAAAACACATGCCTGTGAAATATCGTCTTGTCTTAAATGGGCATACAAGCATTCTTAAACGTGCTCGTCATGGAGGATGGAGGGGCATAACAGCCAAGGGAGGCAACATTTCGTGACTGGGTATGGAATCTGCATTGCGTCTTTTTTCTTTTTTTCTTTTTTTTAACAGAATGGTGTTCTAACTCAAATAACCGTTGATCACTGAAATAATGATTTCAGGTACTTCTCATCACATCACACACAGCGACCCCCCACGTGTACGGGACTGTCCAAGGACCGAACGAGCAAACGTCCCACAGAACCCTGAGCATTCCGTTACATGAGGACATGCTGGTTACCCTGGTGAACAGACACTTTGCTCAAGGTAAATTTGTGACGTTTTGGCTGATTTGAGTCCCGGTGTTATGCTTCACACACAGTTTCATGTATTAATATTTTATAACATTGCCCTATACGGTTAAGGTCTGTACAGAATTTGTGTAGAAGACTTTTTTTGTAAGCCGTCATAGTAGTAATATAAAAGGCAGATCCTATATCTAAGACCTTTTTCACACCCTCCCCACTCTCAGAACAAATACAAATTACTTTCTCAGAGACCCTAAAACTCCCACCCCAAACGATTTACACAAAACTGAAAGGCAGATTTTAGCTCAGATATAATTCTATAACTTTACACTAATATATAACATGTATACCTAGACTTTGTAACAGATGTTGTCTAATCAATACGCCTAGCCGTTGCGCAGTATAAAAAAATCAATATCTCTATGACAACCGAATCAGGTAAATGCCTTAACACGTCATGCGGAGATCACATGATTATCTAGAATTTGCCAGAACATAGGTAAAATACCTTAGTCATACTGAGATCACGTAAACGGAAAATTAATACCTTAAAATGTCTCAAAACGGTGATGAGATTTTTTAGATAATTAAGTTTCAGAACAGGTATATATAAGGCGGTCAAATTCTCTCATAGTCATTGCGTGCTGCACTTTCAAGAGGACGTCTTCACCGAGCGGAATCAAGTAAGTGGCATTTTTCATATATTATTTTATTGTTTAGATAATATTTCATACCCTATCATTATCATACTTTTTTTGATAATCTTTTTCATACCTACTAACTCTCATTGGTAGAATATCTGTTAACATACTGTCAATAGTACGAAACTCGCGTATTAAATCGTCCATATCATATTTTATACCCCGCAAGTAAGATCGTATCTGATCAAGTAATTTTTTATAGGTGATACTAGCCGTTTGACAACTATTTTTTTTAGTCGCGAGTCGAGGTTCTATCTTTTTACACGCAGTTGTAAGAGAAACACCAATGCCCGATATTATTAGCAAAAATAGGTTTAATGATGCACCACTTGAAATTATACCAGATCCGGTCAATAACAGCGGTAACTATGATATTATTCGAAGTATTTTGTTATAATATTTATAACATTTTTTCACGCACCAAAGTTTTTTATGATAAAATTTGTAATATTGCATTAGAGCGTCCACATCTTGTTTTGGAATTTCTTTTGAAATGTGATTGAAATCAAATATATATTTTTTCATTATATAATATTAATTTACAACAATGCTGGTTCTGGTTTGATTCATTATAGCTAATGATGTTAAGTAATTAATTAAAAAGTTTCAGCTATAAATTCTAGACACCACCAGTAACGTCTCGGAGGCATTTCCGTTGATATCAATGTAAAGATTTCTTTGATGTTCTTGGTTAGCATCACCAATAGAGGATTACGATATTCATTCGGTGATAATGAAGTTGCTGCATTAATTTCCGAACCGTATATAGATAACCTGTATAACCCAGTTACTTCTGTGGTATGTTCGAGTGTGTTATTTTGTGGTGTCCATGTTGATGATCCTGATGCTACTGTGTACACGATATTTTTAATCTGTCCATGTGGAATTTTAATCAGATTAGTTTTTTGAACAATAGTAGGTATTCCACTGACAATGTCGTTGAGTTTCGTGTTAATGTCGGCTAGTTTTATTTCAACGGTTGGTTGTTCCCCAAAAAATTCTTTAATGGGTTTGTTTACATTTCTACGAAAATTTAAGAACGTTTCTACATGTCTAGAAAAAGTAACACTAAGTGTAGTCATTTCATCACCGATTGTTTTTAACGAAGTTGAAATAGGAATTTCCTTATCATCAACATACTTTTTTGTTGCAGCATCAAAATCATATTCCGGTGTTCTAAGATTATTAATGCCGTTATTGTTCATGTTGAGAAATGCACGCATTATGCCACCGTTGGCCAATACGTACTTAGATTCTTGATCATCGACATATTTTTTTGTTGCGGCGTCTGTATCTGAGGCTGGGTTTCCAAGGTCTATAATTTTATTTTGGTTCATAATAATGTGACCCGTGAATGAATCACCAGCTTTTTTGACATAATCGTTAATCGAGTTACCGGAATCTTGTATCTTACCTTGATTTGTAAAAGTAACAATATTATTAACAACCGCGGTGGGAATTCGTACAAGTACATTTGACAGTTGTACATTACTCGTCTTCAATCGTCCTTGTTTATCCTGGAAAATAACAACTTCATTTTGATCCACACTTGTGAGATTTAATAAATTATCAATTTCATTTCTTAGCTGATCAAGAGTTGCGTACTTAGATAAGTCACCTTGATAACCTTCAGTCAATAAATCTCCTGTTAATGTTCCAAATTTTGTATAGTAACTCATTATTTATTGTCTTACATAAAATTATATAACAACGATGGCGTCGATATTAAACTTTGATACCGAGCGGCTGGTAAAACATAAACATAACAATGAACTTCCAGATTGTCATTATCTTATTGTTGGGCGAACTGGATCTGGAAAAACAAATTTGCTTATGAACTTGCTTCTTGGCGATAATTTTAACTACGATCGAGTTTATATTTATACAATTAATCCACAGCAAGATAAGTACGAGCTACTAAGCGAATATAATGACAAACTTCGTGATGATCTTGAGGCTGGTGAAGATTTTTTTATAATCAGACAGCCAGAAGATCTTATTCCAGTTAATCAACTTGATGCATCTGAACATAAGATAGTAGTTTTTGACGATATTCCGCTAAATAATACGGAGATGAATAAAATAAGATCATATTTTTTACTATCGCGAAATAAAAAGTGTAATTCTATTTATTTAGCTCAAGGTTTTTATAATGTTGACAGATTTATTCGGCGAAATACCGGTTGTTTTATATTATTTCCGGGATTGGACAATGTTGACGTTAGAAATAGTGCGAACGAACTATGCGGTGACGTAACAAAAGATAAATTTATCGAACTTTATCATAAAGCTACAAAAGATAAATATAACTTCTTCTTATTTGATAAACTTATACATGATCCAACTAAAATATTTCGCTGTTGTATTGACACTTACTTACAGTAAGGCGTTTCAATTTTATAAAATTTATATATAATAATTATGGACAAACGAGCAAAATATAGAAAACATATAGAAGATCTGAAAAAACTTGCTCAATCTCAAGCAGCGTTTAAGCAAAGAGTACAACAAGCACGTCGTGGACAAATAACTGCTGCAGAAACAACAGCTACGATTCTCAAACCAGTTACTGAAGCACTACTTGGTAAACAACCTGAAACTAGGACATTGTCAGACGAAGAAGTTAAAAAACTTCAAGAAAAAGGTTTAGTCGGGCTTGTTAAGGAACAACAAGAAGCAGCTGCTGCAAAAATTATTAGAAGATCTGATGAAGAAAAGTTAAAGTTAGCTAGAGAACTTGTAAAACATATTAATGATCCTGCTGCTAGACAAGCTGAACTAAGACTGCTATTAAATAATCCACTTTTACTTGAACAAAGATTATCAGAAAGAGTATTAGTTGGACCGATTGAAAGAAGGCTAAAAGAACAAGAAGAACGTAAAAAAAAGAGAAAGAGAGAGGAAGAAGAAATGGAAAAAAGAAGAATTGAACATGAACTAGAACAAAAAAGAATATTTGAATATGAACTAGAAAATATAAATAGCAAAATAAGAGATTACGAGTACGAAGATTTTAATAAGAAATATGACTTTAAGAATATGAGAATATATGATGTTAACAAAGAAGAATTTAAAGCCGACGAAAAAATT